>CM026283.1:13287932-13458352 GCA_014851415.1 Cnaphalocrocis medinalis
ACATAGGACTTATATATTATATTGGATGTCTGTGAAAACGTCTTTACTAATAAGTAAGTAAAGAAAAAATACGGAATGGATGGATGGAACAGGAGATCCGCAATCTGGCTAATGATCGACTTATTGACCAACGCAAATGCCCTCATATGGTGTTCTGTGTACCATAACCTGTCCCTAAATAGGTTAATACACTACTTACCAAGCAATTTTTGCAGCAAGGCAAGTGGATCAGTATTCATAGTTTTTGCGAGGCCACAATCTGAAATGGTATAAAAAATATCATGTTTTGAATAGGACTTTTCGGTTCAGGAGGTTCCAAACTATTCTCTTGGGATTGCGCAGTTCTGAAGTCATCATGATTCGGTTAAGCAAAAAGGTGTTTTAATGGATGATCTCTTACTCGTATATATAGACTAAGGAGTCTTGCGTTTAGCGTTTCACCTCGCCCGTGCGGCGACCACGATAGAGTAGTACCTACCTAGTAAACCCCCTGGGACTGTCCCTCATCGTCCATCTTGGAAGATGTCATGGATCCGCGACACGGAGCCTAGCACCACGACATCTTCCGGACGGGGCCCGCCTACACGGCGGGCACGGCGGAACTCCCCCCGGGGTCGGGGGGGTGGGAGGGGACAGCCGAGAGAGTCGAGCCGTCCCCACCGGGCTGCGGAGGGTGTCCGTGCAAAGCCGGCGGTGGTACCCCCGTACCACCCGCCAGCGGAGCGATATATGGAGACCTATTTTTGAATTGTCGTCTCACTAAAAAATGTGTGACTCGCATGATTTTTGACATCCGCATTTTTGAATCATTCGAAAACGAGCGATTTGCAACGAGTGGTGTAAACCACTCGTTTCCGCTAGGCGAGTGGTCGCATTTACGTCAAATATTAACGAGTTAACACTATAAAGTCCATTTTACGAAAAAGTCCCCTGGGAACGGCGCCACTTGTCATACAAATAGGCTTTCTATCTCTTTCCCACTCATTACGTAGACTGACAGTCATTTTAGTTCATCAAAAATCCGGGGACTCTTTTCGTGAAAAGGACTATACTTTGACAAGGATTGGCGACACACTAAGCGAGTGATTTCAAAAATAGGGAAAATTATGAATCATGCGACTCACGAGACGACGTGACTTGCAAAACGAGTAGTTTTGTTTGGACGAAGCGAAAATTCAAAAATAGGTCTCATGAGCTTATGCCAATTGTTAATAAAGCAACCTTAGAGACTGTGCGCCTATTTTGTGCTGATGGCTTCTTTATCAGCTAATAAGTACGTAGTATAGTTTTTTACCTTCAATAATCTTCTTCAACTTTTCTTGAGCTTGCTTAGGTGTAATTTTGCCTGTAAAAGAAATGTTAGTCAGTAAATAATAAAAACATAATCAAGGACATTTAAAATAACTATGGAAAAACGAAGAGCGGGCTGGTGTCTTTCGCTCTTCTTCTGTAATTTGTGTTTCAATTAAAACGATTTTTCTTATTAACAACTTTTTGTATATTTTCATTAGTCCGTAATCATCAATTTGTTTCGATCGTGCGCAACTTTCGATTTTATCCATAGCTTTAGATTGCACGTTAGGATTGCGCTATTGGCATAAACCGATCCATAGCGTTTACAGCGATCTAAAACAACGGATTGTTCCTGTCGTATTATATTTGGACGTTATTACGTATGAATTAATGAATGAATGTAGCATTTATTTCGAGACACACGTAGTATTACTTACCAGCAAGAAGATCTTTAACTATGCTGGAGAGTGCCTCTGAAAACAGATATTTATTCAACTTAGTAAGAACGATAATGTCATAGTAACGTAATAGATGGTATTTATAAACTAAGCAGACTACTTATTAGGTACTATACAGTCATGGACATAGGTAGCTAGGAGTTAAGGTGGAGCCGGGACTCTACCATTTCATCTTCCATCTACAGAAATTGAAGATCGTTTTCCCGGCCAATCCCCAAGTCGAGCAAAATTAAGTACTTATATTTCGTATATTTGAGGCTTTATGCTTAAGCCCAACCCTCATAAGCCATGGCTTGTTTTTCTAGCGTCGTTTGATCCAAAAGTCTCAAGGCGAACACGATTTTGGTTTTCTATTGTGGCTGCTGTCGGGGCCTTACAACGTTAGAGTGCACAAATAGAAATAGAAATCTGTATTAATATGAAAAGCGCACATTTCCATAGCAATATGAGTTCCATATATACTTACATTCAACACAAATACATAAAAATACCTACAGGCAAAAGCAAAGCTAAAGTAGTACTTTTAAACAAAAAAATACAAAGGTAGTGTTTTTGTTGCATCTAATATTTTAACTGTTTTATAAAGTGTAGTGTAGTAACTACACTTACACCAAAAACGTTACTTAAAAGAATAAAAAAATAGGTATACCTTTCAAAATATCTGCAACTTCTTTTTTCTTTTTTGGGTCGTGAATATCCTTTGTCAATTCCGCTACAACTACCTCGATCTCCTTAGGAGTCAGGTGCTTTAGAGCGTCGAGGAGATCTGTGAATGATGTGCACCAAATGATTACACTAACCCCGAAACCTGCCACGTTCTTAGTTACCAGCTTCATAAATATTCTACCTACTCGTATAATCTATAAATATATAAAAAAAGTTACTTCTAAAGACAACAATGCGCCGCAACAGTAATGGAGTCACAAGTGCGCTGCCAAACTTTTAAGCCCCTATCCCCGATTGTACCTCCGGTACCCACACTCTCTCGGCGAAACACATGGCAGTGCCTGCCCTGCTTCATCATCTGTGAGGCCGAGATATCCCTCCGGTCGAGCCGGACACTTCATGCCGAAGCGTGTCTGTTTTGCATTATCTACTGTGAAACGTTATGTCAAGAACTTACCGTCTTCAGAAGCGTTGTTTAGAAGTCCTCCTAAAACATAATATTGTCAATAAATATTTAACTTTAAATAACATAGGACTTATATATTATATTGGATGTCTGTGAAAACGTCTTTACTAATAAGTAAGTAAAGAAAAAATACGGAATGGATGGATGGAACAGGAGATCCGCAATCTGGCTAATGATCGACTTATTGACCAACGCAAATGCCCTCATATGGTGTTCTGTGTACCATAACCTGTCCCTAAATAGGTTAATACACTACTTACCAAGCAATTCCGTGACATTTCCTGAAAAATTATAAAGTTTTTATAATTATTATACTATACAAATTCCACATATCATCTTAATAAACTGTATACCCTAATTCGTCTAATCTCGAAAACAAAACGGTATTTTCGAAATTATTTAAGCAACCTGCACTTGTACCAAAATCAACAGCAGAACACACGTCTATCATTTTTTTTATATTCTAGCGTCCGAGTTATCGACCAACGTAAACGCCCCCTATAAGTGTGTTCTTTGTACTGAGTAAATAAACTAACTCCTTCTTAACAGGCCGGCAAAGCATCAGCGACCTCTCTGATCTCGCAGTTGTTCAGGGTAGCGGTGATTACTTACCAGCAGGTGACCCGCTTGCTCGCTTGCTGCCTCTAGTAAAAAAGGGAAAAAATTCGAATACTTACCTAGGACGGCGTCAAGAAGATCTGAAATAAAAATAAAATTTAGTAAGAAATAAAAACAAAACCAAAGATTATGTCTTTTATTGACATCGAAAGATTTTAAATTAATCTTCATTCAATCTAAAAATTTTATTACTCACTAGTCACCAAAAGAGCATTTAATGGCACTTTTAGATTGAATAATTAAAACTAAAAATCGATGGCTTTTGTTAGGTACTACTACCTACTACTGGTCTACTGGTGTCTATGGGCACCTGCAGTGTCTGTGGGCGGCGGCAGTCGCTTACCAGCAGGTGATCCGTCTGCTAGTCTGCCACCTATCACATAACAAAAACTATTATATTAAAACTTGGTATGAGTACATCTAGACTAGTAGGTACTTTTTTATTTTTTTCTCAAATAAATTAATACTCGTACTTACCTTCTACGGCTTTCAAAATTGGACCTGAAAAATTACTGGTTTTTAATGTCGGTTGACTAAAATAATGATTGATTAATGACGAGCATGCGGATCATGTCACACAAAATATTTCAGTTTTACTGGTGCATTTAGTGCAAAAATAAAGTGTGGTGAAGTGAGCATGACTGTATATTGAAAATACGCTATGAATGGTTAGAATTGCCTCGAAATAAAAATTAAGTAAGTAGGTACAACGCGATAAGGTTTGCACCCGTGGTATTTGTGCAGATTTAAAAAAAAGCATGCAAAATCTACTAGTATGAGAAAAATACTAGTATGCTAAAATCGGAGGATCCATGTAGTCGCATGGATCCGAGCAGCCCAGGACCGGGCACATTGGCGAAAGGGAAAGGAGGCCTATACCCAGCAGTGGGTACTACCGGGCTGATGATGATGATGAGAAAAATACAAATAAAAAAATTACATAAATTACGTGTACAAATATCAAAACAGCTAATAATTTTACCCCTCATTAGGCATAGGTACAAGATGCCGATAGAAATACATATAAAACCATAATTTAGGTAATGGAAAACTCCCCCGAGATTTCAAAGATTTTTGGCCGGTCACATTCCTAATCTAACCTTACCAATATTTTTGTGATGATAATACTGACTAAAATCTATTGAGCGTAAAAATATTGGTGATGTTAGGCTAGAGCAGTGACGAGCAAAAAATCTTAAAATTTTCGGGCGAGTTTTTTTCGGGCAAGTTGGCACTATCCCTCTTTTTTACTTGAGGAAGCCGTTCAGTTCTACATTTTTAAAAGAAATAGGTATCACTGCAATAAAAATTGTTCAATTCAAACTTTGTACGCAGTCACTCTTACCCAGTGAGCCAGTAAGACCTGGAACAAGGACAAAAAATATAGATTACTTAGATATTCTACATAGAATGAAGTTTATTAAAGCTTCCCTTATTTTACGCACATTTTGTTCTGTTGATGTTAGTGATGTTGCAGACAGCTGTATATTTTAAGGCATGGGGTTAAAATTCTAGTACAAAATACTTTTGATTTTCTTTTACTATTGACAGCTTATCGACCGTACTACCAGCTACTGTGGTAGATATAAGTACATTTCTTGAGCTCTGGTAACTTAGTGGACGAGATCACTGGCTTGATGACTTGACTTCGCACAAACAACTGACAAGTAGGACTTACCGCCTAGTACGCCGCCAACACCCCCGCCACCACCCCCACCACCACCCCCGCCAAGAAGTCCACCTAAAAGTCCTCCAAGAAGGTCACCTGAAAACATGAAACAAGTCGGTTAATACACGACTGATGAGCCAGTCTGATAGTTTTCATTTTACAACCTAATCTTAGATATTAGAATGAACTTGCCTTCATAATTTTGTAATTGTTTATGACCTATTATAATACCACGTAATGCTAGATGGCATAAGCGGAAAGCCCAGAAAAAGAAGATACTTGCAGGACATTTATGTACATTCCTTTATCCACGTGTTCTACCAATCATTGTGAACAAGATATTTTGTTCCACGACCTTTGAAAATACTTTAGGCTTTCCATTCAAAATGACTAGGTCACGTGACCAGCTTTTTATAAAAGGTACTATGTAGATTTTTTCGGTACTCCAAAAGTCAACAAATAATATTATTTCGAATGATTGGCAGGACACGAGAAGTAAATGTCTAGTAGTAGTAATAGTGTCTTAAGAAAATCTGGAAACATCCGACTCAGGTTTCCCTGCAGGAACTTTATCGTGATAATAATGATACCCAGCAAGAGAAGAGTTGCAATTAACATACCCGCATTGCTCGGAGCTGCGGCTACCTGCGAATAAAAGCGAAATAAACATAATATGCAACAATCACTAACAATGACTTCGTCAAAAAATAAGAAGTATTAACAGTAATACCTAGGTACTAATTTCATCTTGTCTATCCGCCCAATACTTTGAATCTTCGATCATATAAACCCTATGTTCTGCGTGAACGCGCAATTTAGCATTTTCGGATTAATACACGAATTACCATGATTAAGGTCGAAAACCAAATATACTGACGGCAGCTTTCAAAATTCAAAATATAATAATACTAGTGGCCCGCCCTCACTTCGCTTCGGGACCGTAATTCAGAAATGAACTAATAGATGGCGCTGTGCTAAATTACATCACGCAAGCGTTTCGTGTTTTCGGTTTACCTATAAGCCTTCTCGTTTTCTATAGAAGTTATCTCTTTATAAATAGCATAGAAGATAGAAGAAGATATAGATATAAACTGTACTACAGTATTAATGACAAGCGCTTTTGGGATCACCTTTTTCAAACGCTTTCAGTATAGAAATTTATTTTAGAGATTTTTATGTTAGTTCATCTCGAAGGTCGCTTGTAGGCGTTACGTACGTCAACAAATGAACACACGCATACTTTTTACTAAAGAATAATTAGAAATGTGAATTTAAAGAAATTCTTACCAATAATACACTGACGATGATGGCGAACTTCATGTTTTCGGACTGTGGTGGTTGTTCTGGGGAGACTGATCACCTGCGACTGATGCCCACCCCGCTGCGGGTGCACTTTATATACTCCGAGAATGCAACAGTAGTCACTTACATTTACATACGTTGATAATACTTACAAAAAACAAATAACAAACATTTGAAGGGTACGGGGGAAGAAAGATCATTGCCACTTCAGGATTCTTGAGAAAACTGCGAAAAAAAAACTCTTTAAAATGTTTATTTATGAATAGGTATAATGTATGTGTATACTCGAAGCTTTCTTAAAAGCTACAATGAGATCTCAACTATTAATAAAGTGGTAAATTTTATATACAGCGACTGAGCTCATTAGTAGGTTCACCAAAAACGTGAAACACACGAGCGAAGTAATCTACACCCAGAGTCATCTATTGGTTCAGATTGAAACTAATGTTTCGAAATGAAGTGAGGGCGGGCTATGTTTTTATAATATCGAACAAGATGAAATCAGATTGAAGCTACATACATACAGATTTTTTTTTCAAACTCTCACATCTCACTTATCCGTTGGTCTAGTGGTTCAAGTACCGGGCCGTGATCGAGGTCCTGAGTTCGATTCTTTCTTAAAGTGTGTTTTGAGTTATTCGAACACAGCTCGGGCTTGTGATCACCAATCCGCATTGGGCAAGCGTGTAGTGAGCCTAAGCCATCCCGCCAATCCCATCACAGTAGCGGTGACTTGATTTCTGTGATGGAGGCCTTTGCCCTGCAGTGGGACAGTATATAGGCTGATACTTTACTTTGCTCGTTAATCTTGACGTGTGATGATATCCGGTTGCGTCCAGGGCAGTGACTCGGGAGCCCGAGAGACCCTTAGACCACGATGCAGGATTTGGGGAAACCTGTAATCTCAATGAAGCCACTACCAATACTACCATCTGACCTTCGCAACCCTTTATTAGGGGAACCAGCCCAATTAAATCATGGACACATCTCAGAAACTATCCGAAACGTGCAAATTTCCTCACGAGGTTTTCTTTCACCGCCGAAATAATGGTAGAAATATGCCTATGGACCATACAGTGTGTATCTGTGAACATTTACATCCCTCTAACCACGTGATCTACCAACCATTCTGAACAACAAATTGTTCTACGACTTTTAAAAATTAACATAAGAACTCTTTACAAAGTCGCTACGTGACTCGGTCATTTTGTATGGAAAGTCGAAAACATTTTCGATGACTTTCGAAAAGTCTTTTTTTTTTGTCGGTCGGTCCGTTCTGTCAACCTACGTGTGTGGTTTTGTACAGAGTCACCGGGTTTGTGGGGAGCGGTAGGCTCACACCTTTAAAACTTTAAGCAACAGCCTGAGGGCGCCCCCTAGCGGAGCTACGACCTCGGCTCAGGGCGTTGCTGGGAGAGGGCAATCTAACATAAGTTTGGGGACTGAATCTGCCCGGCACGTGCCGGTAGTCAAAGAGACTGACTCTACTTCTAGGGGTAACCGACGCGCGTCCTCGCCGGCGATGATGATATAACGGGGGTCTTGAAGTGTATTGTGTCGCGAGCTATTCGGCCGTACGCATGGCGACGGTGATTTTTATGTCCTCCAAGACAGAGCGGGGGCATCTTTTCCTAACATTGGAACCTACGGGAGGGGCTTTCGAAAAGTCGTTAAAAAACTTTGTTCAGAATGGTTGGCAGAATCCGTGGTAAAAGGGATGTAAATGTTCACAGATACATCCTGTATACAACTGTTATACCCCACAAATATCCATACTAATATTATAATGCGAAAGTAACTCTGTCTGTCTGTCTGTCTGTCTGTCTGTCTGTCTGTCTGTCTGTCTGTCTGTCTGTCTGCCTTCATAATTTTGTAATTGTTTATGACCTATTATAATACCACGTAATGCTAGATGGCATAAGCGGAAAGCCCAGAAAAAGAAGATACTTGCAGGACATTTATGTACATTCCTTTATCCACGTGTTCTACCAATCATTGTGAACAAGATATTTTGTTCCACGACCTTTGAAAATACTTTAGGCTTTCCATTCAAAATGACTAGGTCACGTGACCAGCTTTTTATAAAAGGTACTATGTAGATTTTTTCGGTACTCCAAAAGTCAACAAATAATATTATTTCGAATGATTGGCAGGACACGAGAAGTAAATGTCTAGTAGTAGTAATAGTGTCTTAAGAAAATCTGGAAACATCCGACTCAGGTTTCCCTGCAGGAACTTTATCGTGATAATAATGATACCCAGCAAGAGAAGAGTTGCAATTAACATACCCGCATTGCTCGGAGCTGCGGCTACCTGCGAATAAAAGCGAAATAAACATAATATGCAACAATCACTAACAATGACTTCGTCAAAAAATAAGAAGTATTAACAGTAATACCTAGGTACTAATTTCATCTTGTCTATCCGCCCAATACTTTGAATCTTCGATCATATAAACCCTATGTTCTGCGTGAACGCGCAATTTAGCATTTTCGGATTAATACACGAATTACCATGATTAAGGTCGAAAACCAAATATACTGACGGCAGCTTTCAAAATTCAAATATAATAATACTAGTGGCCCGCCCTCACTTCGCTTCGGGACCGTAATTCAGAAATGAACTAATAGATGGCGCTGTGCTAAATTACATCACGCAAGCGTTTCGTGTTTTCGGTTTACCTATAAGCCTTCTCGTTTTCTATAGAAGTTATCTCTTTATAAATAGCATAGAAGATAGAAGAAGATATAGATATAAACTGTACTACAGTATTAATGACAAGCGCTTTTGGGATCACCTTTTTCAAACGCTTTCAGTATAGAAATTTATTTAGAGATTTTTATGTTAGTTCATCTCGAAGGTCGCTTGTAGGCGTTACGTACGTCAACAAATGAACACACGCATACTTTTTACTAAAGAATAATTAGAAATGTGAATTTAAAGAAATTCTTACCAATAATACACTGACGATGATGGCGAACTTCATGTTTTCGGACTGTGGTGGTTGTTCTGGGGAGACTGATCACCTGCGACTGATGCCCACCCCGCTGCGGGTGCACTTTATATACTCCGAGAATGCAACAGTAGTCACTTACATTTACATACGTTGATAATACTTACAAAAAACAAATAACAAACATTTGAAGGGTACGGGGGAAGAAAGATCATTGCCACTTCAGGATTCTTGAGAAAACTGCGAAAAAAAAACTCTTTAAAATGTTTATTTATGAATAGGTATAATGTATGTGTATACTCGAAGCTTTCTTAAAAGCTACAATGAGATCTCAACTATTAATAAAGTGGTAAATTTTATATACAGCGACTGAGCTCATTAGTAGGTTCACCAAAAACGTGAAACACACGAGCGAAGTAATCTACACCCAGAGTCATCTATTGGTTCAGATTGAAACTAATGTTTCGAAATGAAGTGAGGGCGGGCTATGTTTTTATAATATCGAACAAGATGAAATCAGATTGAAGCTACATACATTCAAACTCTCACATCTCACTTATCCGTTGGTCTAGTGGTTCAAGTACCGGGCCGTGATCGAGGTCCTGAGTTCGATTCTTTCTTAAAGTGTGTTTTGAGTTATTCGAACACAGCTCGGGCTTGTGATCACCAATCCGCATTGGGCAAGCGTGTAGTGAGCCTAAGCCATCCCGCCAATCCCATCACAGTAGCGGTGACTTGATTTCTGTGATGGAGGCCTTTGCCCTGCAGTGGGACAGTATATAGGCTGATACTTTACTTTGCTCGTTAATCTTGACGTGTGATGATATCCGGTTGCGTCCAGGGCAGTGACTCGGGAGCCCGAGAGACCCTTAGACCACGATGCAGGATTTGGGGAAACCTGTAATCTCAATGAAGCCACTACCAATACTACCATCTGACCTTCGCAACCCTTTATTAGGGGAACCAGCCCAATTAAATCATGGACACATCTCAGAAACTATCCGAAACGTGCAAATTTCCTCACGAGGTTTTCTTTCACCGCCGAAATAATGGTAGAAATATGCCTATGGACCATACAGTGTGTATCTGTGAACATTTACATCCCTCTAACCACGTGATCTACCAACCATTCTGAACAACAAATTGTTCTACGACTTTTAAAAATTAACATAAGAACTCTTTACAAAGTCGCTACGTGACTCGGTCATTTTGTATGGAAAGTCGAAAACATTTTCGATGACTTTCGAAAAGTCGTTAAAAAACTTTGTTCAGAATGGTTGGCAGAATCCGTGGTAAAAGGGATGTAAATGTTCACAGATACATCCTGTATACAACTGTTATACCCCACAAATATCTTTTTATAGAAGGTTTCCAGACGGGATTAGCCTCAGCGACAGACACATCAATGTCAGTCTTTTCTGCATGATCCAGAGGTTGACTGGTAGATAATGCTTCTTGGCATTAGGTTCGCCTATTTTTTACTATAAATCTCTGTGCAATTAAGTTTAGATAAATGGATGTATAAGTACTACAACTCTGTCAAATATCTTTTTATAGAAGGTTTCCAGACGGGATTAGCCTCAGCGACAGACACATCAATGTCAGTCTTTTCTGCATGATCCAGAGGTTGACTGGTAGATAATGCTTCTTGGCATTAGGTTCGCCTATTTTTTACTATAAATCTCTGTGCAATTAAGTTTAGATAAATGGATGTATAAGTACTACAACTCTGTCAAATATCTTTTTATAGAAGGTTTCCAGACGGGATTAGCCTCAGCGACAGACACATCAATGTCAGTCTTTTCTGCATGATCCAGAGGTTGACTGGTAGATAATGCTTCTTGGCATTAGGTTCGCCTATTTTTTACTATAAATCTCTGTGCAATTAAGTTTAGATAAATGGATGTATAAGTACTACAACTCTGTCAAATATCTTTTTATAGAAGGTTTCCAGACGGGATTAGCCTCAGCGACAGACACATCAATGTCAGTCTTTTCTGCATGATCCAGAGGTTGACTGGTAGATAATGCTTCTTGGCATTAGGTTCGCCTATTTTTTACTATAAATCTCTGTGCAATTAAGTTTAGATAAATGGATGTATAAGTACTACAACTCTGTCAAATATCTTTTTTGTGGGGAAACTGTGCTTCGGCATGAATGGGCTGGCGCGACCAGAGTGATAACATGGCTTAACAGAAGGACTAAAAGGTCACGAACTTAATATCGTTTATTTATTTATTTATGCTAGTCACATGGTTATACAGTTGGTACAAACAATTTATGTCAGAACATTGATCACGTGACACCCTGCAAGGGCACTGCATTTTATACTTAGAGAGCGAGTGATTGCTTAGTAATCGAGGAATACGATGCTAGGGGGAGGCGGTACCTGCTTATGGGAGGTTCGCATGTGAAGTTTGTTTGTAAGTTTGCGAAACTTCACACTTCACGCGAAGATAAAAGCAACCATTATAGGATCACTCGTGTGTCCGTCTGTCTGTCGAAACATTTTGTTCTGATATCTTATCTCGTAGGTAACATAACGAGCTAGGAGCGACTGCAAAAAAACGTTTAAAAAAACGCTTATATGCGCTTATAAAACGCCAGTCTGAAAAGCCATTGCATTCGAAGTAAACGAAGTCACGGCAGGTATCTTGTGAATATATAATAGGTATTTTGTAACTGAAGGACACTTTAATCGTAAATATAAAAACCATTAGTTAATCGAATTAGCATAACAATGTTAAGTTTGACCTATTGGTTGAGGCCTTCATACCTAATCCTTAAAAAACATTAGTTTTCACCTCTCCATGTCAAAAAAACAGTTTAACTTTGTAAAAACGAGTAAATAAATCATTATTTGCTCTAAACACCTTAAATGTATTATATACTAAAGGCACGCCCTCACTTAGTTTCGGAACATTAGTTTCAATTTGCATCAAAAGATAGCGCTGGTCGTCAGCTATATCGCACAAGTATTCCATTTCTTCGGATTATCCTTTTGGTTGTCTCTAGAATTTGCTTCTTCAGAAATAGTATAGAAGAAGATTTAGGTAGAATAAAGATAGATTTTCATTGAATACCTACATTTAATTTGTGTGGCGAATTAAGAAAATGTTTAAATTCAAATTTATTTCTATCTTTATTTTATTTTAATATAAAAACTTAAGTACCTGTCATTTAGTATATAAAAGCTAAAGTAAATAATGCACTTAAAAAATTCATGGAATTCTTATTCTAATGTACCTACTTAAGAATAAATTGCAAAGAATTGCTAAAACAACAATAAAATTATACAAATGCTAGCCAATGATGTATCAAGCCATGGGCAATGTTAGGTTGTCATAATAATATAACCTGGTGGTATGGTTCCGTACATGTCCGTAGATGTCCCGTAGAGGGCTACCATCGACGCAAAGTGGCTGCCTGTCGGTATTATACAGGCTGTTACTTTGGAGAGTGTGCTGCTGAGTTGCATGAGCTCATCCCGCCTTCCCCCTTCTTCCACCGTGAAAGCAGACGAACTGCGGGGTGTCATCCATTTTGGTAGATATTCCTCGATTGCGTACAAAACGCTTTTCGACCACTTTTGTGTTGCGCACTGCCAATGAATGGAACACCCTTCCCGCGTCGGTTTTTCCCAATGAGTACTTTTAAGGCTAGAGTGGCTTTTTTTTTTTTTTTTTTTTTTTTTTTTTTTTTTTTTTTTTTTTTTTTTTTTTTTTTTTTTTTTTTTTTTTTTTTTTTTTTTTTTTTTTTTTTTTTTTTTTTTTTTTTTTTTTTTTTTTTTTTGTCGGTCGGAGCGGCGGAGCTACGACCTCGGCTCAGGGCGTTGCTGGGAGAGGGCAATCTAACATAAGTTTGGGGACTGAATCTGCCCGGCACGTGCCGGTAGTTAAAGAGACTGACTCTACTTCTAGGGGTAACCGACGCGCGTCCTCGCCGGCGATGATGATATAACGGGGGTCTTGAAGTGTATTGTGTCGCGAGCTATTTTTTTTTTTTTTTTTTTTTTTTTTTTTTTTTTTTTTTTTTTTTTTTTTTTTTTTTTTTTTTTTTTTTTTTTTTTTTTTTTTTTTTTTTTTTTTTTTTTTTTTTTTTTTTTTTTTTTTTTTTTTTTTTTTTTTTTTTTTTTTTTTTTTTTTTTTTTTTTTTTTTTTTTTTTTTTTTTTTTTTTTTTTTTTTTTTTTTTTTTTTTTTTTTTTTTTTTTTTTTTTTTTTTTTTTTTTTTTTTTTTTTTTTTTTTTTTTTTTTTTTTTTTTTTTTTTTTTTTTTTCGGTCGGAGCGGCGGAGCTACGACCTCGGCTCAGGGCGTTGCTGGGAGAGGGCAATCTAACATAAGTTTGGGGACTGAATCTGCCCGGCACGTGCCGGTAGTTAAAGAGACTGACTCTACTTCTAGGGGTAACCGACGCGCGTCCTCGCCGGCGATGATGATATAACGGGGGTCTTGAAGTGTATTGTGTCGCGAGCTATTCTTTTTTTTTTTTTTTTTTTTTTTTTTTGTCGGTCGGAGCGGCGGAGCTACGACCTCGGCTCAGGGCGTTGCTGGGAGAGGGCAATCTAACATAAGTTTGGGGACTGAATCTGCCCGGCACGTGCCGGTAGTTAAAGAGACTGACTCTACTTCTAGGGGTAACCGACGCGTCCTCGCCGGCGATGATGATATAACGGGGGTCTTGAAGTGTATTGTGTCGCGAGCTATTCGGCCGTACGCATAGCGACGGTGATTTTTATGTCCTCCAGGTCAGAGCGGGGGCGTCTATTCCTAACATTGGAACCTACGGGAGGGGCTTTCGGAAAGTCGTTAAACAAACTTTGTTCAGAATGGTTGGCAGAATCCGTGGTAAAAGGGATGTAAATGTTCACAGATACATCCTGTATACAACTGTTATACCCCACAAATATCTTTTTTGTGGGGAAACTGTGCTTCGGCATGAATGGGCTGGCGCGACCAGAGTGATAACATGGCCTAACAGAAGGACTAAAAGGTCACGAACTTAATATCGTTTATTTATTTATTTATGCTAGTCACATGGTTATACAGTTGGTACAAACAATTTATGTCAGAACATTGATCACGTGACACCCTGCAAGGGCACTGCATTTTATACTTAGAGAGCGAGTGATTGCTTAGTAATCGAGGAATACGATGCTAGGGGGAGGCGGTACCTGCTTATGGGAGGTTCGCATGTGAAGTTTGTTTGTAAGTTTGCGAAACTTCACACTTCACGCGAAGATAAAAGCAACCATTATAGGATCACTCGTGTGTCCGTCTGTCTGTCGACACATTTTGTTCTGATATCTTATCTCGTAGGTAACATAACGAGCTAGGATGCGCGACGAGCAAACCACTGCAAAAGCGTTTAAAAAAACGAGCTTATACGCGCTTATAAAACGCCAGTCTGAAAAGCCATTGCATTCGAAGTAAACGAAGTCACGGCAGGTATCTTGTGAATATATAATAGGTATTTTGTAACTGAAGGACACTTTCATCGTAAATATAAAAACCATTAATTAATCGAATTAGCATAACAATGTTAAGTTTGACCTATTGGTTGAGGCCTTCATACCTAATCCTTAAAAAACATTAGTTTTCACCTCTCCATGTCAAAAAAACAGTTTAACTTTGTAAAAACGAGTAAATAAATCATTATTTGCTCCAAACACCTTAAATGTATTATTTACTAAAGGCACGCCCTCACTTAGTTTCGGAACATTAGTTTCAATTTGCATCAAAAGATAGCGCTGGTCGTCGGCTATATCGCACAAGTATTCCATTTCTTCGGATTATCCTTTTGGTTGTCTCTAGAATTTGCTTCTTCAGATATTTCTGAATAGAAGAAGATTTAGGTAGAATTAAGATAGATTTTCATTGAATACCTACATTTAATTTGTGTGGCGAATTAAGAAAATGTTTATAATTCAAATTAATTTCTATCTTTATTTTATTTTAATATAAAAACTTAAGTACCTGTCATTTAGTATATAAATGCTAAAGTAAATAATGCACTTAAAAAATTCATGGAATTCTTATTCTAATTTACTTAAGAATAAATTGCAAAGAATTGCTATAACAACAATAAAATTATACAAATGCTAGTCAATGATGTATCAAGCCATGAGCAATGTTAGGTTGTCATAATAATATAACCTGGTGGTTCCGTAGATGTCCGTAGATGTTCCGTACAGGGCTACCAATGCTACCATCGACGCAAAGTGGCTGCCTGTCGGTATTTTACAGGCTGTTACTTTGAAGAGTGTGCTGCTGAGCTGCATGAGCTCATCCCGCCTTCCCCCTTCTTCCACCGTGAAAGCAGACGAACTGCGGGGTGTCATCCATTTTGGTAGATATTCCTCGATTGCGTACAAAACGCTTTTCGACCACTTTTGTGTTGCGCACTGCCAATGAATGGAACACCCTTCCCGCGTCGGTTTTTCCCAATGAGTACTTTTAAGGCTAGAGTGGAAAGGCTAGGGTACTCCTTGGTAAGTCCGCTCCATTGTAAGCTTCTTCTCAAATCTAGAGGCCAGTATGAAGCCAAGGACAAGCCCATTTTTAATAATCAAAAATAAGTACATGGTCTCGAAATGGTTAAAAAATCTTGTCCCGCACGCCGGCCACTATGCTATTTACCTCGCGCAGAGATTCGTTAAATTTAAATGGGCTTACTCTTGACTTCATACTGAATCTTAGAGTGAAAAAAAAGCCTTAGATGGTTTCCTTCTTAATAATAAGAATAAATTAATTGACATAATATAAAGCTTTAAACGCACTGTTGGTCTAGTCATCTAGTGGTTTAAGTACCGGCTCGGGGTCCCGGGTTCGAATCCCGGGTCGAGGAAAAAAATATGTTTCGAATTTTACGAACATAGCTCGGGTTTGTGATCACCAATCCGCATTAGGCAAGCGTGGTGATTCAGCCTAATCCCATCATAGTAGCGATGACTTGATTTCTATGATGGAGGCCTTTGCCCTGCAGTGGGATAGTATATAGGCTGATACTTTACTTTTTTTTTAATATAAAGTTTCTATTATTATTTCTTGGCAGTTCGCATCACAAAAGGGTTACCTACTTGTAACATTGTAAAGCCTACAGTCAGCCTTGTACAGTCATCATATTTACATGATCTTTTTCAGACCTTCAAAATTAACTTTTTAGCTAGCAGGGGGAGAGGAGGGAGGGACGCTTGGCTCTAGCTGACATTTTTCTTTTAAAATTTTATAAACGAATTCCTTAATCGAAATATTTGTGAAGGACAAAAAACGTTGTATAAAAATTCTTTGGCTATTGGCAATATTTTTGCCAGTTCATCTCTTAAGAACCAACACTCAAAAATCAGATACTAACTTTCTTAATAATTATTAAAGATGAATGAAACGGAGTGGTTTGCCGGATACTAGATATTCGGCAAGCTACAAGACCGAAGCGCCGGACATCCGGACCCCGAATATTCGACTCCAAAGCTTATGACACTATATACTTAATCGGGATTGTTTAAATGAAGTAGCAAAGAATAATAAAAGGTGCTTGTCGTGATCAAGAGAAACAAAATCCTGTTGCTAACGAGATTGATTTATTCATAAAGACATCTCGAATCGATTGCAATCACGACCCAAACATTTGGTGGTCAGTTAATGTGAATCAGTACCCGCAGTTGTCAAGGCTTGCTTGGGACGTAACCGGGACAAATCAATTTGTATTCGTATTTCAAGCTACAAAGTATTTGGTCGGTATAAACCGCAACATATCAGGTTAGTACAGTCTACTACTGCCACGACTCCTCTCCTACTCTGTCGTTACGTGCTCTTGTCTGAGCGGCCGTGGTCACGATGAGGCGTTTTTATAAAATAACGACACAGTTTTCCTCACGATTAACGCACACCAAAAGGTTTAGCTCCTCGTTCCTGCCCCGAGCCATCAAGTCATGGAATGCCCTTCCAGTTCAAGTGTTTCCTCCTTCTTACAATCCTGCGTTTTTAAAGCGGGGCGTGAAACGGCATCTCAGCAGGCCTTCAGGGTGAGAGTGACAGACTCAATGGACACTTTGACTGTTCTTTTGTGCCTGTCAATCTCATATTTGGATCTCACGGCCGCTTACCATCAGGCGGAGTGGGGTCATCTTGATTGTCCTCAATATATAAAAACGATCTCGCGCCATCTCTCTCTGTTCACAGACAGGATTTCCCACTACGGATAACTAGTTACTTCCTAATTATTTTCTTCCTCTAATCTTCCGCCCCCCTCACCTATCCCCAGAATTAAGCCCAGATTTTTCTGCCATTATGTCCTATGAAGTAACAAAGTGGATTGTGAACTGAGCGAATCTTTTTACCAACTTGAAATAAAAAAAATATATTTTACAAATATATAATTTATTAAACCATTTTACAAACACTGCGAGACATAAATTTCCAAAAATATATAAATTTTAAACTCTGAAAAACATTGGACACCTTCATAAAGTTAAAGGCAGGTCTCTCTTCTTAGGTAGCTTATCCTCCGAGGCCGCTAAGAACCTGAAAACAATTACACAAAACATATCAATTACCTACAAATATAACAATATCTATCTGTCATTCCCGATTGCGACTAATCGCTTGGACTATCGCTGATCAGGTACTAAAAACTAACAATCTAATTATTCGAACGATTCTATAAGTGGTTTTCGATTAAAAAGAGTAAACGAATGATACCTGGATGTTCAATTGAATTTGAACCAAAATTAATAAACCAATATTCGTTGTTTACTTATGCGTGCAATGGAATATTTGTTCCATTGTTTTTATTTAAATACGTCTAGTGTTTACACCTTCTTAAAATTTCAGCGACGCAGATGAGTTGCATTGACATGAAACCGCATGCAGACGCACTCGTTCTGGTGTAGCTGATGTCCATGGGCGGCAGTGATCACTTAACAACAACCTGCTTGCTCTTTCGCCTATCTATCTCGTAAAGAACATAAGGAAGGGTAACTTACTAAGAACCATAGCTATCAAGGGTCTTAATGCCCGCCATGACCTCCTAGACCTCCTAGATCTCCTAGTATAGAAGAGAGACCCACAGAATCCAGCACCTTTGAGAGACCCACAGAATCCAGCACCTTTGAGAGACCCAATGAGTTCACCACTGCACCGACACTACATAGTAAATTGTGGACTAGTCCAAGAACCGCCGCTGTAAAATAAATTGTGTTATTAGTGTCATTTACAACATTACAGTACAGTACATTATTCTATTTTACATTAAAAAAATAATCTTACCAATCAATTTTGGCAGCAAGTCAAGTGGATCAGCATTCATAGTTTCTGCGAGGCCACAATCTGAAATGGTATAAAAATATCATGTTATGAATTAGAACTTCTCGGTTCAGGAGGTTCCAAACTATGCTCTTGGGATTGCGCAGTTCAGAAGTCATTATGATTCGGTTAAGCAACAAGGTGTTTTAATGGATGATCTCTTACTCGTATATATAGACTAAGGAGTCTTGCGTTTAGCGTTTCACCTCGCCCGTGCGGCGACCACGATAGAGTAGTACCTACCTAGTAAACCCCCTGGGACTGTCCCTCATCGTCCATCTTGGAAGATGTCATGGGTCCGCGACACGGAGCCTAGCACCACGACATCTTCCGGACGGGGCCCGCCTACACGGCGGGCACGGCGGAACTCCCCCCGGGGTCGGGGGGGTGGGAGGGGACAGCCGAGAGAGTCGAGCCGTCCCCACCGGGCTGCGGAGGGTGTCCGTGCAATGCCGGCGGTGGTACCCCCGTACCACCCGCCAGCGGAGCGATATATGAGCTTATGCCAATTGTTAATAAAGCAACCTTAGAGACTGTGCGCCGCTTTTGTGCTGATGGCTTACGTACGTACGTAGTATAGTTTTTTACCTTCAATAATCTTCTTCAACTTTTCTTGAGCTTGCTTAGGTGTAATTTTGCCTGTAAAAAAAATGTTAGTCAGTAAATAATAAAAAAATAATCAAGGACATTTAAAATAACTATGGAAAAACGAAGAGCGGGCTGGTATCTTTCGCTCTTCTTCTGTAAGTAATTTGTGTTTCAATTAAAACGAATTTTCTTATTAACAACTTTTTGTATATTTTCATTAGTCCGTAATCATCAATTTGTTTCGATCGTGCGCAACTTTCGATTTTATCCATAGCTTTAGATTGCACGTTAGGATTGCGATATTTGCATAAAGCGATCCATAGCGTTTCCAGCGATCTAAAACAACGGATTGTTCCTATCGTATTATATTTGGACGTTATTACGAATGAATGAATGAATAAACGTAGCATTTATTTCGACACACACGTAGTATTACTTACCAGCAAGAAGATCTTTAACTATGCTGGAGAGTGCCTCTGAAAACAGATATTTATTCAACTTAGTAAGTACGATAATGTCATAGTAACGTAATAGATGATTATTATAAACTAAGCAGACTATTAGGTACTATACTAATGGGCATAGGCAGCTAGGAGTTAAGGTGGAGCCGGGACTTTACCATTTCATCTTCCATTTCCAGAAATTGAAGATCGTTTTCCCGGCCAATTCCCAAGTCGAGCAGAATTAAGTACTTATATTTCGTATATTTGAGGCTATATGCTTAAGCCCAACCCACATAAGCTATGGCTTGTTTTTTTAGCGTCGTATGACACGAAAGTCTCAAGGCGAACACGGTTTTGGTTTTCTATTGTAGGCTGCTGTCTGGGCCTTACAACGTTAGAGTGCACAAATAGAAATATAAATCTGAATTAATATGAAAAGCGCACATTTCCATAGCAATATGAGTTCTATACACTTACATTCAACACAAATACATAAAAATACCTACAGGCAAAAGCAAAGCTAAAGTAGTACTTATAAACAAAAAAACAAAGGTAGTGTTTTTGTTGCATCAAATATTTTAACTGTTTTATAAAGTGGTAACTACACTTACACCAAAAACGTTACTTAAAAGAATAAAAAAATAGGTATACCTTTCAAAATATCTGCGACTTCTTTTTTCTTTTTTGGGTCGTGAATATCCTTTGTCAATTCCGCTACCACTGCCTCGATCTGCGCAGGAGTCAGATGGCTTGCAGCTTCGAGGAGAGCTGTGAATGATATGCACAAAATGATTACACTAACCCCGAAACCTTCATAAATACCTATTCGTATAATCTATATTTTAACAAAAACTTCTAATGACAACAATGACGCGCCGCAACACTAATGGAGTCACAAGTGCGCTGTGCCAAACTTTTAAGCCCCTATCCCCGATTGTACCTCTGGTACCCACACTCTCTCAGCAAAACACAGGGCAGACACTGCTTCATCTTCTATGAGGCCGGGATATCCCTCCGGTCGAGTCGGACACTTCATACTTCGGCATGTCTCTTTCGCATTATCAGCTGTGAAACGTTCACGTCAAGAACTTACCGTCTTTAGGAACGCTGTTTAGAAGTCCACCTAAAACATAATAATGTCATTAGATATTTAACTTTAAATAACTTGAAAACTGGGCCGATCACCTAAGGGGCTTACCTATGTTACTTATAGGATGTCTGTGAAAACATCTTTACTAATAAATAAAGAATGATGGAATGGATGGATGGCACAGATCTTATTGTACAACATGAAAGCAATTATAACTTTGACTATGACGCGAAATCTGACTAATGATCGACTTATCGACCAACGCAAATACCCTCATATGGTATTCGGTGTACCATAAACTATCCCTAAATAGGTTATTACACTACTTACCAAGCAAGCCCGTGACAGTCCCTGAAAAATTGTAAAGTTTTAATAATTATTAAAATATACATATTCTACATATCATCATATTAAACTGTATACCCTAATTGGTCAAATGTCGAAAACAAAACAGTATTTTCGAAATTATATAAGCAAGCAACCTGCACTTGTACCAAAATCAGCAGCAATTATAACTTTGACTATGACGCGAAATCTGACTAATGATCGACTTATCGACCAACGCAAATGCCCTCATATGGTGTTCTGTGTACCATAACCTGTCCCTAAATAGGTTAATACACTACTTACCAAGCAATCCCGTGACAGGCGCTGAAAAATTATAAAGTTTTAATAATTATTAAATTATACAAATTCCATATATCATCTTAATAAACTATATACCCAATTGGTCTAATGTCGAAAACAAAACGGTATTTTCGAAATTATTTAAGCAACCTGCACTTGTACCAAAATCAACAGCAGAACACATCGTCTATAATTTTTTTTATATTCTAGCGTCCGAGTTATCGACCAACGTAAACGCCCCGTAAGTGTGTTCTTTGTACTGAGTAAATAAACTAACTCCTTCTTAACAGGCCGGCAACGCATCAGCGACCTCTCTGATCTCGCAGTTGTTCAGGGCAGCGGTGCTTACTTACCAGCAGGTGACCCGCTTGCTCGCTTGCTGCCTCTAGTAAAAAAAGGGGAAAAATGGGAATACTTACCTAGGACGGCGTCAAGAAGTTCTGAAATAAAAATAAAATTTAGTAAAAAATAGAAACAAAACCAAAGATTATGTCTTTTATTGACATCGGAAGATTTTAAATTAATCTTCATTCAATCCAAAAATTGTATTACTCACTAGTCACCAAAAGAGCATTTAATGGCACTTTTAGATTGAATAATTAAAACTAAAAATCGATGGCTTTTGTTGTGTTGCAGGTGTTGCAGGTGTCTGTGGGCGGCGGCAGTCGCTTACCAGCAGGTGATCCGTCTGCTAGTCTGCCACCTATCACATAACAAAAACTATTATATTAAAACTTGGTATGAGTACATCTAGACTAGTATTTTTTTATTTTTTTCTCAAATAAATTAATACTCGTACTTACCTTCTACTGATTTCAAAATTGGACCTGAAAAATTACTGGTTTTTAATGTCGGTTGACTAAAATAATGATTGATTAATGACGAGCATGCGGATCATGTCACACAAAATATTTCAGTTTTACTTGTGCATTTAGTGCAAAAATAAAGTGTGGTGAAGTGAGCATGACTGTATATTGAAGATACGCTATGAATGGTTAGAATTGCCTCGAAATAAAAATTAAGTAGGTACAACGCGACAAGGTTCTTGCACCCGTGGTATTTGTGCAGAATTAACAAAAAAGCATGGAAAATCTACTAGTATGAGAAAAATACTAGTATGCTAAAATCGGAGGATCCATGTAGTCGCATGGATCCGAGCAGCCCAGGACCGGGCACATTGGCGAAAGGGAAAGGAGGCCTATACCCAGCAGTGGGTACTACCGGGCTGATGATGATGATGAGAAAAATACAAATAAAAAAATTACATAAATTACGTGTACAAATATCATAACAGCTAATAAGTTTACCCCTCATTAGGCATAGGTACAAGATGCCGATAGAAATACATATAAAACCATAATTTAGGTAATGGGAAAACTCGCCCGAGATTTCCAAGATTTTTGGCCGGTCACCTTCCTAATCTAACCTTACCAATATTTTTGTGATGATAATACTGACTAAAATCTATTGAGCGTAAAAATATTGGTGATGTTAGGCTAGAGCAGTGACGAGCAAAAAATCTTAAAATTTTCGGGCGAGTTTTTTTCGGGCAAGTTGGCACTATCCCTCTTTTTTACTTGAGGAAGCCGTTTAGTTCTACATTTTTCAAAATAATTAGGTATCACTGCAATCAAAATTGCTCAATTCAAACTTTGTACGCAGTCACTCTTACCCAGTGAGCCAGTAAGACCTGGAACAAGGACAAAAAATATAAATTACTTAGATATTCTAGAATGAAGTTTATTAAAGCTTCCCTTATTTTACGCACATTTTTCTCTGTTGATGTTACAGACCAGCTGTATATTTTAAGGCATGTGGTTAAAATTCTAGTACAAAATACTTGCAATACTGTCGATACTTTTGATTTTCTTTTACTATTGACAGCTTATCGACCGTACTACCAGCTACTGTGGTAGATATAAGTACCTTTCTTGAGCTCTGGTAACTTAGTGGACGAGATCACTGGCTTGATGACTTGACTTCGCACAAACAACTGACAAGTAGGACTTACCGCCTAGTAAGCCGCCACCACCCCCACCACCACTCCCACCACGACCCCCGCCAAGAAGTCCACCTAAAAGTCCTCCAAGAAGGTCACCTGAAAACATGAAACAAGTCGGTTAATACACGACTGATGAGCCAGTCTGATAGTTTTCATTTGACAACCTAATATTAGACTGAATATGAACTTGCCTTCATAATTTTGTAATTGTTTATGACCTATTATAATACCACGTAATGCTAGGTGGCATAAGCGGAAAACCCAGAAAAAGAAGATACTTCCAGGACATTTATGTACATTCCACGTGTTCTACCAATCATTGTGAACAAGATATTTTGTTCCACGACCTTTGAAAATATGTCGAATATTTTTGCGACTTTCCATTCAAAATGACTAGGTCACGTGACCAGCTTTTTATAAAAGGTACTATGTAGATTTTTTCGGTACTCCAAAAGTCAACAAATAATATTATTTCGAATGATTGGCAGGACACCTGGTTAAAGGGAAGTAAATGTCTAGTAGTAGTAATAGTGTCTTAAGAATATCTGGAAACATCCGACTCAGGTTTCCCTGCAGGAACTTTATCGTAATAATAATGATACCCAGCAAGAGAAGAGTTGCAATTAACATACCCGCATTGCTCGGAGCTGCGGCGACCTGCGAATAAAAGCGAAATAAACATAATATGCAACAATCACTAACAATGACTTCGGCAAAAAATAAGAAGTATTAACAGTAATACCTAGGTACTAATTTCATCTTGTCTATCCGCCCAATACTTTGAATCTTCGATCATATTAACCCTATGTTCTGCGTGAGCGCGCAATTTAGCATTTTCTGAATAATACACGAATTACCATGATTAAGGTCGAAAACCAAATATACTGACGGCAGGTTTCAAAATTCAAAATATAATAATACTAGTGGCCCGCCCTCACTTCGCTTCGGGACCGTAATTCAGAAATGAACTAATAGATGGCGCTGTGCTAAATTACATCACGCAAGCGTTTCGTGTTTTCGGTTTACCTATAAGCCTTCTCGTTATCTATAGAAGTTATCTCTCTCTTTATAAATAGCATAGAAAATAGAAGAAGATATAGATATAAACTGTACTACAGTATTAATGACAAGCGCTGTTGGGATCACCTTTTTCAAACGCTTTCAGTATAAGTAGAAATTTATATTAGAGATTTTTATGTTAGTTCATCTCGAAGTACGCTTGTAGGCGTTACGTACGTCAACAAATGAACACACGCATACTTTTTACTAAAGAATAATTTGAAATGTGAATTTAAAGAAATTCTTACCAATAATACACTGACGATGATGGCGAACTTCATGTTTTCGGACTGTGGTGGTTGTTCTGGGGAGACTGATCACCTGCGACTGATGCCCACCCCGCAGCGGGTGCACTTTATATACTCCGAGAATGCAACAATAGTCACTTACATTTACATACGTTGATAATACTTACAAAAAACAAATAACAAACATTTGAAGGGTACGGGGGAAGAAAGATCATTGCCACTTCAGGATTCTTGAGAAAACTGTGAAAAATAAATATATATACGAGTATTTATGAATAGGTATCGTAAAGGGTATATGTGTATATTCGAAGCTTCCTTTAAAGCTACAATAATATCTAAACTATTAATAAAGTGATAAATTTTATATACAGCGACTGAGCTCATTAGTAGGTTCACCAAAAACGTGAAACATATGTGCGATGTAACCATACACCCAGAGCCATCTATTGGTTCAGATTGAAACTAATGTTCCAAAACAAAGTGCCGAAGATACATTTTTTTTAAACTCGCACGTCTTACTTATCCTAGATCTAGTGGTTTAAGTACCGGGCCGTTATCTCGAAGTCCTGAAATTCTCGTGGTCGAGCAAAAAGTATGTTTCGAATTTTTCGAACATAGCTCGGGCTTGTGATCACCAATTCGCAATAGGCAAGCGTGGTGGTATAAAGCCTAATCCCGCCATAGCGATGACTTGATTTCTATGATGGAGGCCTTTGCTTTGCAGCGGGACAGTACCTAATCAACATTTACATTTATTATTTTTCGTGTATAGTGTACTACTATTAAGTATTTTTTTTTTTTATTATTCTGTATATTATTTTTATTATTTAAGTATTCTGTGGCATAGTGGAGAACATGTGCCTTCTGCATGTACGGGAGATCTCAAGCTACTCTTCTGCAGTTTGTCTGCTATGTAGCGTACTAGAGTACTCACCTAGGCTGCGGTCAAAGAGTAGAAATCTGGATAGAAAAATGGACCGGCTTGACCTGAATAACACCATGGCTTCACAGAAGACCAGCGTAAAACAGCGCCCGCGCTGTGTATCGTCAAGTGAGTGAGGGTACTGGAGGCCCAATCTAGGGGACGGGAGGTTAAAGTTATGAGCCGCGGCAATCGCTTACCATCAGGTGATCCGTAGGTTTGTCTGCCACCTATATCATTAAAAAAAGTTATGAACCTCAGCCCTGAGGAATACGATGGTAGGGGGTGGGGGGAGGAGGAATCTAAGTACTTATGAAGGGTTCACATTTTTTTTTTCGTAATTTCGCGAAAGTAATTACATATCTCAATAGGACAAAAAGGAAGAAATCCTTGTAGGATCACTCGTGTGTCTGTCTATCAATCAACCCCATGTTCTCCTGTAGCACTACCATGAGTTGACATCTAAAACTGACATAACGTAAACTATTGCTCTCTCTTTTAAATGCATCACAATGACAGAGACAAAGCGATAGTATTTCAAACTCATGGTAAGTCTACTGGAATGTCTTAACTCGTAGGTAACGTAAAGAGCTTACTCGTAGAAGCGCGTCAAAGCTCATGCGTGTGCCAAAAGGAGCTTAGTAAAACGAGCTTTTACGCGCCTCTAAAAAGCCAGTCTGAAACTGCACTAAGTAGATAATCATACCTACCACATTTTTTTTAAAGCTTTTGGATTAAAAGTAAACTAAGTCACCGTAGTTATCTTATGAATATTAGGTATTTGTAACTGGAGGACACTTTCATCACAAAATAATTACACACAGAAGTTAGACTTTGACCTGATTTAGAAGAGTTCGTTGACATATGCTAGGATTGTTGCCCGGCATGAGCACATAAGCGCGCGGCCTCTACCATAGACCTCGACAGTTTGACAATCTTAGGTCATAAGTTAGGATTAATGTGGTCGAAAAGGCGTTTTTGATCTTAGTGCGCATGCGTGAGTACATGGCATATTTTTAGCTCTTAGTGGGCAGTCAGCCTTCTGTGTCAATATATATTTTGTGGTAAAACGAGCTTTTACGCGTTTCTAAAAGGCCAGTCTGAAATTAGGCAAGTATATTGTAACTGGAGGACACTTTCATCGTCATTGTAAAAACATTGATTAATCGAATTAGCATAACAATGGGTCCATTATTGAGATATCGTTAAGTTTAACCTATTGGTCCTTGAAAAAGACATTAATTTTCACCTCTCCATGTCAAAAAACCGTTTTACTTTGTAAAAACAGGTAAACAAATCATTATTTATTCCAAACATTTTAAATTTATTCTTTAGGTACTAGTGGCACGTCCTCACACATATTTCGGAACATTAGTTCCAATTTGCATCAAAAGATGGCGCTGGTCGTCGGTTACATTAGGTACTTAAGTCATACTTAGGTTAGGTGATTTAAGTAACACAAAAACACTGGCTAAAGTTGTAACGAGTCACGTGCGTGAGGTTCCGTAGATAACCATAATTCTTTGGACTTATTTTTACTGTGGTCTCGAAATGCTTAAGATGACACCGTGACGAACCAAGCGCCGCCAATTGATTTAAGGGGCTATATCGAAAAAACTAGCGCCGCCAACCTATTTACACCGATTGTAACGAAAATATGATATTTTTATATAAAAATACGATACATGTCGCCACAATCAGTGTAAATAGGTTGGCGGCGCAAATATCGTCGATATAGCCCTTAAATTACTTGTGACGATTATGAGATATTTAAAAAATCCTCGTATGAAAACATTAAGGCATGCTTTAACAATCTTTTATGGATGCTTTAACAATTTTTTTTATACGCGCCAAGTTGTTTGTAGAAAGAAATTATTACATACCTTAGTATGCCCGAAAGAATTTGATAATGTTTTCCCTTAAGTACTTTCCTTTATGTTTTCATAGAAGGTTTTTTTAATATCTCATAATTGTTACTATTAATTTACATCAATTGGCGGCGCTAGTCTCGTCGCGGTATCGCCTTAAATAGAAAATGGACTTACTCTTGAATTCATACTGAACCCTAGTCGGAAAAAGCCTACGTATGAAGCGAGCTTATCCAGAAGTAGCTTCTCCATCTAGCTTTACATTCTTTAAAAGGTTGTTGACATTGTTGGTGAAAACAGATGCAGGTAGGATGTTCTCTCCTTGGCCGTTGTCATCACGAAAGGGTACGAAAGGTGCTAAGTTATTCAACCATTAGGTACTCGTTTTAATGCCTACATACAGCCATGACATTTTTTCCTTCCTAAACTCGTGATAATGATCTTTTTCAGACCTTCAAAATAAACCGTTTAGCTGACCGGGGGAGAGGGGGGGACACTTGGCTTTAGCTGAAATTTTTCTTTAAATTTTTTGCAAACGAATTTGTTTTAAAATGTTTTTGTTGTTTGGACAAAATCTTTATTTGGCGATTAAAAAGAGTGACTGGCGAATATTTGCCGGATCTTCTCTTCAGAATTAACCTTCAGAAATCATCTATTTGCTTGATAGAGGTGCAATCGCAATATGTCTATACGAGTCTCCCCTAACTGTAGATGATTAATAAGACTTGGAGTTAGGTTTGGAACGTATTCTTATTACTTACTTTCTTAATAATTAAGTATGATAGTCTTGGCTGACGAGGAAACAGGTTCATGGTACAGCTTTTTTGCAAACGAGCAGACAGATCACCTGATGGTAAGCGATTGCCGCCACAACACCAGTAGAGTCACAAGTCCGCTGCCAACCTTTAATGGGCCTCCGTACCCTCACTCGCTCAACGAAACACAGCGTAGGCTCTTTTTCACGCGCCGGTCTTTTGTGATTATTTTGCAGAATTCTTTTCCAGCTGTTCCGGTCACCGGAGAGCACCATCGGTTGGGCAGACATCTCATTGAAGAGTTTGCAGCCCTCTGCCCCCCACGGCCCTAATGTTTCCATACCAAATGGGGCAAAGCAGTTGCAGCTGTAAGCTGTTCATATAGAGTATTTGTTTCATTTTCGAACCTCCACTGTGCCTCCACCGAGACACAAAATAATTTCACACAGAAGTTAGACTTTAACCTGATTTTGAATTAAGAAGAGTTCGTTGACATATGCTAGGGTTGTTGCCCGGCATGAGTACATACCTAAGCGCGCGGCCTCTACCATAGGCCTCGGCAGTTTGACAATCTTATGTCATAAGTTAGGATTAATGTGATCGAAAAGGCGTTTTTGCCCGTTAGTGCGTGAGTACATGACATATTTATTAGCTCTTAGTGGGCAGTCAGCCTTCTGTGTCAATATGTATTTTGTGACCGAGAGGTGGCGTGAACATTAGCAATGTTTGTATACAGGGTTTATCTGTAAAATCAGTAAAATTTACATCCTTAAAGGAATGTAAATTGTACAGAATTTTACATGAGGAGCATGCTGGGTTTCGAACCACGAACCCTGTCGTGTGAAAGCTGCTTTCTTATCCACTAAGCTACGATCGCTTTATACTCTGATTCATAATCATGTAAAGTAAACTGACAGATGAAATGACCAGTTTCTATGCATTTTGACATTTTGCATGTGTAAAATTGAGTGATAATGTATGGGGATGGCACATTGACATCTGTCAGTTTACTTTACATGATTATGAATCAGAGTATAGGAACTCCAGACTGTTGAAACTTACGCCGCTTGCGTCTAAGTGATTATTGTAATCTACAGGATGTAATATCTGTAAACATTTACACCCCTTTAACCACGTCTTCTACCAAACATTCTTAGCAACATTTGTTCGATGACTTTTGGGAAATCGCATAAAAAAATGTCAACTTTTCAAATAAACTTGGTCATGAGACTTTTTTCATTTTGTTGGGGGTTGAGAATCGAAAATGTTTTCGACTCAAATTCAAATGTCATAGAACAAACGTTGATCAAAATGGTTGGTAGAACACGTGAATAAAGAGATGTAAATATTTACTTATCCACCTTAAATGAAATAAACTAATAGAAATCTAAAGGCCTAGTAGGAGGAGTCTTCGCTTCCTGATGGAGTTTGGTCAATGTTAGGTCTTAGTGAGTCCTACACAAACACCTAACCTTGTTTCGTACACCAAGTGTAATCTCGAACTAAACTGGTCTGATATTTTCTGAACAAACAGTTAACAGGAGGAATATAAGTAAAAGTACCACAAGTAATTTCTAAATATCAATATATTAAATAATTTTTCATACATAAATCGCCAAATCAAAATTTGAAATCAAACAAAGAATCCAAAATAATTCAGACAAATAAGTTTATTGTCTGTAGCTCTCTTCTTTTGAGGCCGCAAAAATTCTGAAAATAAAACAAGAAGTCATTAAAAAATAGACACTAGTGGAAAATGTAAATAAATTGCATCCATAATGAAGTCAAATTAAGGGTCAAGTATTTTAGTACAATATTACGTACAAAACTAGTTTAGGTGGCCAGCAAATACTTAAATAAAGTTTTTAACGCACTGAAGTCAGACAGATTGAAGACAATCCTTCTGTAGGTATATAATACTTTATGAAAATTTGGTGTAATGAGTTCGTAGTGGTTGTAGTAAAGTAATTTTGAACGCCTTTTTTCACTAATTGAAAATAAGAGAGGTAATGAAAACAACTTACACTTGGAACCCAAGGGAAGAGGCAAGGGAAGAGCCAACCTGGAAGTTAAATCTTTTACAAGTTCTAGAAGGGTGTCGATGAGCTGCACTGAAAATTTAAATATGGGTTAATAATGTTGTGTAGGTACTATGCATTGTGTTACTCAAATAGATTTAATCACATCACTCGGCAGGGTTGTCAGATGCAGAAGTTTTCGCACTTTCAAGAGGCTATCAGTTCAAAAGTGATGTAACCCACAATTTTTGTTTACGGTTTTGTTGTAAAATACATTCGTTCATTATGATCTTTCAATTCAATAGTGACGTAAGCCACCTTTTACTATCTTTTAAAAGATGGCATGGCAAACATTGCTTTTGCAAGGTGCATTTTAAAGCAAAACCTATAGGTAACAAGAGTGATATAAGCTCACTATCTCCTAATGGAGTAGTCTGGGCTTACACCACATTTTACACGGATAGCCTCAATTTGCTTTCAATGCCAAATCTCTTATTCTAAGTACTCATACAAGGGGTAACCAAAAAAAGATCAGATCTTTTCATTTCGTTATAAGATTTATAACACCGTTGTCTTTAATGCTTTGAATTTTAAGTTATATTTAATGGAATACTTACGGACTGGAGCCAGAAAATCACCTGAAAAAAAAACATTTTATTTCTTTCTATTCTCTTTCAATTTTCCCATTCTGTGTTTGACCTAAGTTTCCAAATTAATGAACTCTTACACACCGAGCCACGTTTAAGTCTGATGTTCGGTCCACTAGCGATGCCATTTATGTTTATTTTTGTATTAATAACAATTTACACAATTAAGTAATTACAAAATTACACAAATCTACGTTTTAAAACGTAGATTTGTGTAACACAAGTACTGAAGTTACATAGTACGGAGTCAGATCTATGTATGGGATGCTGTGTGTTTTTTTAAATGTTCGTTAGGTAGGCCAAATTGTACCTACACTAAATCATTTGGTGTACATTTATGATTTTGGTGTACACTTAATAATTTTGGCAGATTAGGTAAGTAAAATTAGTTTGGTGAACAGTTATTTAACTGTTTTTTAAAATCATCATCACAATTAATGAAAATCTACTAGCGCCCCGTTAGTCTAGTAGTTTAAGTAGGTACCGGTTAGTGATCTCGGGGTGCCGGTTTTTGAAATTCTTATGGTTACTTTTAATACTTACCGAGTGGTCCTCCTAGGCTCTTAGTAAGGCCACCTGAAAAAAAATGCCATTTAATTTCTCAAAATTGGTATACTCCCTTTGATCTTTGCTTTCAATGGTTTCACTATTACATTCGATTCAGTTACTTAGGATGCTGAACTGGTTTTGACAACATTCTTTTTTTTATTTATTTAATCGGGTAAACAACAAAGATTTAAATCATCTTGGTTAACAATCACTAGTAATGAACATAGTGTTGGCACATGATTGATTTAAATATTATCTATGACGCGAGGTTTATAATTTTTATCACAAAATAGTTAAATGTCTGTAAATTTTCAAATTAAGCACTGTTATTTGGAGAAACTCACCAAGTGTTCCCGTAATGTCCTTAAGCATATTTGGAAGGTTCTCTGCAAAAAAAAAAATACTAATTAATTTGGTGTTTTCCAAACGTTTGTGCAAGTCTCACTTATTATCTAAGAAAACGGTTTTATGATTTAATGGTTATGTCAAAGTGACAATTGAAATCTGTCAACCGCTCTGTTCAGATACTATTTAGGCACAAAATAATTACACATTATTTTGTGCTTTAAGATTCTAGAATATCCAAAAGTTACTTACTGAGCAAGTCCTGAGGCAGCCCACCTAAAAATACATTATATTAATTTGTAAAAACTTTACATATACCTACCTATGTATTTGATATTGATTTTGTTGCCAAAGTGTTTTAAGATTCGTTATAAGTAGGTACAAAATATAATAATATGTTCCACCAATAATTTTTATTGTTTCCAGAGGTAAATGATTATAAACTCTTAAAATCGTATTTAATATCTATTAATTAATTATTCATAAGGTTGGCATGACTACATAATGATTTATTATTTCCAATATATAGGATAGAAAAAATATTAGGCTGGCTGGCTGAAAATATTAGTAGGAAAACAACCTACATAAATTAAATTCTCCAGTTGTTACCTTCATTTTTTAAAGAATCAAAACTGGCGACGCGTGCGCTTCGAAACTAGGTGCAATACATTACGACACTTACCCATCTTTTTAATCGTATCAGTCACAGACCCTGCCAAAAAAAAAAACAAATTAGTTAAGTAGGTACAGTATATCTAGGAAACTGTATGGAAGCTATAAAGTATTCAAGTATTCAAGTATTTATTTGCAACTAAGTGTAGGTACAAAAGGTCTTACAGCGTAAATTACACAAGCGTAATACCAAAGGCAGTAAAATAAATAGGTACATACTGATACTACAGTAATAACTACATTAACACTTACCCAGTTGAGATGTGATACCACCTAAGGTTTTTTCAAGAATCCCTAAATAAAGAAAACCATACTAATTAATCATCAAGCTACAGAACCTGTTTTGAACTTCGGAACTACCCGAGACCCGGGACACAACTCGGGACCCGCTGTAATAGGGCACAATGTATTTTCCACTATACTTAGACATATTTATTATTATGTATTTTTTCTCTTTGTTCTTTGAAATATGTTTTTTTTATGTGATATATTACTTATACTTACCGGTGACGGGCTTAAGAACTCCATCTGAAAAATATTAAACCCGTTAATGCAGAACTGCTCTCGCTTTAATTAAATTGTTAACTAATTAAACTTTGCGATTAAAACGACTCAAAATAAACTTTAGTCGTGCTAATCCTACAGCTTTCATAATAGATAATAAGAATAAAGACCCTTTAGTATGTTAGATCATCAAAATAAAAATCTAATTTGAAAGGTTTCTAGTAAAGGTAAATTAGATACTTATTTATTTTACTATTTTTTAAATCGAATACTTACCAACTGTATCCAAAACCGGCTTGGCAATGTTACCTGAAATTAAAAATGGGCATTTCATTTCTCAATTTCTTTTTCCAAAATATTTTCTTTGCATTTATCTATAAAATTCATAGGTAGGTAATTATAATTCAGAACAACATTTAGGTAATATAAATCTTGAAAAAAATTATAACTGGTGGAGTAGACACAATTGAACAGACAATCGCTTTCTTTTTTGAATAAGGTAAAGATAAATTTGATACTTATAAGTTTCACATTCAATAAACACCCTTTATTAGATCGTAGACTATCGAATACTTACCAACTGTATCCAAAACCGGCTTAGCAATTCCACCTGAAATTAAAAATGGGTATTTCATTTCTCAATTTCCTCCAAAATATGTTCTATGCACTCACCTTTACAATTCATAGGAAATTATAATTTAGAGCAACGCTTAGGTAATATAAATGCCTGAAAAAGGATGTTATTTATAAACTAATAACTTACCAACGATGGGCACTTTACCTGAAAAACAAATATGGGGACTTTTATTTTTTAAAACCAAATCGCTCATAGGCTATCTACTTACAAACCAAACAATTATTATTATTATTAAAAACCCGTCGTGTCTCTACCCCTCTTCCACAATTCACGATCCTGGGCGACTACGGTCCTTTGGCGCAATAGGTAGGTGTCGAGCTCATCCCGTCATCGCCTCCTCGGTCTACCTCGTGGCCGCCGTCGATTTTTATCAGCCAGAAACCAAACAAACTTAATGAAATTAATACCAATGGCAATGTTTGCATACATATTTTTCCCTTAGTTATTATTTAAGATTTCCATATTTAGACAGAAATGAAATGTAAAAGTGTATGGGAACTTGAATTTGCTTTTGTCAGTTTAATTCGCATAATTTAAAACAAATTATAATTAAAATAGTACTTACCCACTGTTGAGCCCACTGTTCCGAGGACATCTGTCAAAAAAAGAGACCAATTAGTCACTTTCATGTCCCAGTTTTTGCCCGTAGAGTTTCCCGTGGTAGATTATTTAATAGTTAACTACGTATATGACATTGATAAAACGTATTCAGTATTTAATAGGTTATCTAAACTAAAATCTAACATAGTAGTATTTTTATCCCAGAGCAAACCAACTTAAGCAGGTAAAGACCTCCGACTCCTGTCTGATAAGTACCTACTGAGAATTTCTTTATCTAAAAACTTAACTACAATTTTTGGTCCCATCTTTGATTCAAACATGGGGCCTCTAGCACAGCCTTTGCTGGGAGACACTACTCTTTAGGATTCTCTAGGCCTTTATGGTGCAGTGTACCATAACATTTTCTACGATTGCTATATACCTGAGGTATATCGCCATAAATAACGCATTTAAGAGCCACACTCTAACAGTTATCTCTTGTCCTGAGAAATACTTACCAGTTAATTTGTTCAATCCGAAAAGTCCGTCTGAAAATACGAAACACATTTATTAATTGAAAAGAACTGATTGGTGTTGTGTTTGTGCATTTAAGAAACTGGATTTTGGCAACCATTGTCGCCAAAATGTGCTACTATTCTATAGTAAGGTAAGGTAAGTTAACTATAGATACGTAAGCAACCAAGCGGCTATGCATATTTTTATGCGAAAGGGAGGCACAACTGGGTGACAGATGGTAACCAATCAGCTCATAACTTCATCAAAAGTATGCAAATTATTTGCAAGGCTTTTGGGAAGTTACAGGATGTATCTGTGAACCTTTACATCCAATTAACCAAGACAACATATTTTCTCATTCGTCATGGAACGGTTCCACTATAAAGCCACCTGTAGCCTTACCATGAGTTTGAAATACTATCCTCGCTATCGAAAACTATCGCTTTGTCTCTTTCATTGTGATAAATTTGAAAGAGACAGAGCAATAGTTTACGTTATGTCAGTTTTAGATGTCAACTCATGGTAGCGCTACTGGTAACTTATAACGAAGCCGTTCTGCAACGAATGAGAAAATACCTGCCAAATTCAAAACAACAGTGACGCTTAGCGTGTGAAAAGGGTGGCAGATTCTGTTACGAATCCAGTTTCGTTATTTTTAATTTTCTAGATAGAGATCTGTTGTAGGTACTAGGTACTAGCAGATAGTGACATCAAAATTATATTTCCTAAGTTTGTAAATATTTTTCATCCCGTCCCTTATCTTTTGTAGGTAAATAATGATTTTTCTGTTTAAATTACTAAAAACATTACTTTATGTTTCAAACATTACTATTTAAAGAACCCCAACAATAGTACTATGCTTTAGCACGATTAAGGCCAGATTCGACCAATCTTTAATCCACGGATAAATTTGGATGGGTAAATTTTTCCGTGGATGAAAGATATCTACAACTGTTGTATAAAAATTGGTCGAATCACACCTTATTCTATGTGATGGAAACCTAATGTATTCTGTGCCCGGCAACTTTTGATACATACTGGCATTAACAGAGCTGTTAGGCACTCCAACGATCTGGAAAACAAAAATAAATAAATTAGGTAATTAAGCTATTATCACATTCAATATCCAGGTATGTACCTTTTAATTTTTCGCTTGTGATTAATTTTTTTTTATCAAGTAAGTATAGGTAAGTAAAGAAAACAGTTTTCACATTAAAACTGTTGTTTTAAAATGTAGATATAAAAAAAACCGGCCAAGTGCGAGTCGGGCTCGCGCACAAAGGGTTCCGTAGCAGCAAATATAATCTTAACCAAAATTACAGTTAAATCAACCTATCTCAAAAACTATAAGAGATACTTTGATCAAACCAAAAATCGTTGAAAGAGTTAATTAGCATGCATCACCTCTATTTTTTTTAGAATTTTATACCCCGTAGTTATAAAAATAGAGGGGGGGGGACATACTTTTTACGACTTTGAGAGCTGATATCTCAAAAACCGTTCACTTTAAGAAAAATGTTTTTTAGAAAACTTTATATCATTTTAAAAGACCTTTCCATTGATACCCCACACGGGTATGTACATCGAAAAAAAAAATTTCATCCCTCAGTTACATGTATGGGGGGCCCCACCCCCAATTCTTTTTTTTACTATTTAGTGTCATATTTTTGTAGCGGTTCATACAACACATATTCCCATCAAATTTCATCACTGTAGTACTTATAGTTTCCGAGTAAATCGGCTGTGACAGACGGACAGACGGACAGACGGACATGACGAAACTATAAGGGTTCCGTTTTTGCCATTTTGGCTACGGAACCCTAATAAAGGTAGGTAAGCCAAGTGAAATTCAAACGTGAAGACAGAGCCTGTCATACGAGCTTTAATACAAACACTTAATTTTACATTTTTTTTATGGGACAGACGAACAGACCACTTGATGGCAAGCGATTTCACGAGTAGCGATTTCATCAGTAGAGTCACAAGTGCGCTGCCAACCTTCTGATCGTAGTACTACCTACTATAACAGTATCTATCAACTGTTATAGGTTTTGATTGTGTTGGCTAAAGCTAGGCAAAAAGTTCCCAATATCATTGACTTGAAATTAGATAGACAAATTCTTACCAACAAGGCACTGATGATGATGACGAACTTCATGTTTTCGGACTGTGGTGGTTGTTCTGGGGAGACTGATCACCTACGACTGATGCTTAACACCGTAGTGGTTGCACTTTATATAGTACGAGAATGCAACAATAAAACATACCTACCACTTACATTATTTACATATTATGTAGGTAAGTTGATAAAAAAATACTACAAAGAAAACAGTTTTGGATCTAAGTATCTATACGAATTATTTAAAATATTTGTCTGTCCAGTCCAGAACTTTAATAATAATCTCGCTTACCATCAGGTGTTCCGTCTTCTCGCCTGCCACCAATCGCATAAACAAAAATCCAGCCTTACAATCGTTTATTTTTATGTGATAAGTGGCAGACTGGCAGACCAGTTAGTAGTTATAGTAGAGTAGTTCCAATTTGACCAATAGATGGTGCTAGGTTTTTTGTTTACCAAAATGTTTGTTGCCTACAGAATTTACTGTATAAAAGGTAGATACACCAAGATATAGAATAATGTGCGTCTGCGCTGCGTTTCGTCAAGTGAGTGAGGGTACCGGAGACCCAATTGGGGAAATGGGGTAAGTTGGCAGTGCACATGTGACTCTACTGGTGTTACAGGCACGTTACAGGTGTCTATGGGCGGCGGCAATCGCTTAGCATCAGGTGATCCGTCTGATCGTTTACCACCTATCACATAAAAAAATTAAAAATAAAAGTAGACGAAGTCACGGTATAGGTATGAGTAGCTGATAATAAATAGGCTTTTTGTAATTGAATGTCACTTTGCTTGTAAGCAACAATGAATTCAAAATCGTTAATCGTTGAATTAGCATGTATGTACTTATCTAGATTTCGTCAACCGTATTTTTTTGACTTACTTGTCTTTCATGGACCTTCAATAATCATTTTTTTACCCTTCACTTTGACTTTTTGATAAACAATAAACCGTGGGCCGGCTCGACCGAAGTGATACCACGGCCTCGCACCGGCGTGAAACAGGGCCTGCGCTGTATTTCGTAGAGTAAGTGAGGCCCCATTGGGCGGAAAGGGCGTTAAAGGTTAGCAGCGAATTGAAAGAAAGAAAGAAGAAATGTTAATTTGGAACCAAAATAACAACAGAAAAACAACAATCCAAATCCCCATTTGTGACTCGTACCCCGTTTGTACCTACTATTGGTGTTGCAAATGTCTATGGGCGGCGGCAATCGCTTTCGTCTGCTCGTCTGCCACCTATCAGCAAGGGAAATCAATATAAGTACCAATTACTTACCGTTGGCTTTGTTTTCATAGGAAATCTTTTCAAATAAAGAATTATGAATCTTTTTATGTAATAGGTGGCAGACGAGCAGACAACCTGATGGTAAGCGATTGCCCCAGCCCATAGACACCTGCAACACCAGTAGAGTCACAAGTGGCCTACAATTTTAGTCGTTTCAATCCCAAAGCTATTGTATTAGATAACAGGAATAAAGCCCATTTAGCATGTTAGATCATCAAAATAAACAAAATTTATAGTTTCAGAATCAGCTCTTCCATAAAAAAATAATCTCCAGGCTATAATGTACGGAACAGCTGATTTTTATTTTATTTTGATGATCTAACATGCTTAAGGGGCTTTATTAATGTTACCTACTGTGAAGGCTTCGGGATTAAAACGACTAAAATTTTACGGTGTATGTAGAAGTAGCTTTTTTATTTTAGGTCAGATTGTCAAGAGATGATAGGTATTAAGTATGTAAAATGCTCATTTAATAAAAAACTTTTGTTTTCCAGTTTTTATTATATTAATGAAAATAATCAAAAAAAGGTTGCTGTAAAATGGTAAGTTAATTTAATGTACAGGAACAAAAAAACTATGCACTCGTAAAGACACTCGGATTATCGAAGGGATAAGCAGTGGGAAGACTCCTAGTAGTCACAAAGTCAGTAGTAGACTTGCGTCTTTTCAGAAAACGTCGCCTAGTGTGGAGGCAGTACTTGGTCTCGTAGCACACGATCGTGCGGGGGCCATCGTCAGTGGCGGGACACAGCGGGACGCAGGCGCAGCCGGTTTGGCACAGCCAGGGGCTCGCTGGGACAACCCTGACCTAACCTTGTAAAGATAATTTTTTTGTGTTGTGGCATCACTTGTCATAATAAGTAGTAATACGATGCGGCTAAACGTGGCCCCTGAACGTATCTCAATGACAATGCGGCTAATCATCCGCCGGATTTCAAAACTACCCTGTCTAGCCGTATTATAAGTAATACGGCGAATTAAACGATCCGGCTGCGACATATGTATAGCTTTTTTTATTTTAAGTCATATTGTCAAAAGCTGATATGTATAATGTTCATTAAATAAAAAGCTATTTTTTTTCCAGTTTTTATTATATTTGTGAAAGTAATCAGAAAAAGGTTGCTGTAAAAATTATAAGTTATTGAATCTACATGAACAAAAATATTATGCACTCGTAAAGACACTCGGATTATCGAAGGGATAAGCAGTGGGAAGACTCCTAGTAGTCACAAAGTCAGTAGTAGACTTGCGTCTTTTCAGGAAACGTCGCCTAGTGTGGAGGCAGTACTTGGTCTCGTAGCACACGATCGTGCGGGGGCCATCGTCAGTGGCGGGACACAGCGGGACGCAGGCGCAGCCGGTTTGGCACACCAGGGGCTCGCTGGGACAGGCCGGCGGCCAGCCAGCCGCTTCGCAGGGAAAGCTGCAGACGCTCACGTTGCAATACTGGAATGGATCTGAAATCATTCATTAGCCTGTAGCCTGTTTGCATGCAGGAGGCCGCAGGCGAGGCAGGCCTCCCACCAGACCTCCGGTCCCACCCGGAGGAGAGCCCGACATAACCCGCCTGCCCCCTGGCAGGAGGGTATGCATAAGGATTCGCAAGACCACGTTGGCCCACTTCGGGTCAGCGGCATTCCCCAGCGTCAACAAATAAAAAGGCCTCCCACCAGGTGGACCGACAATCTAGTGAAGGTCGCGGGAGTCCCTTGGATGCCGACCGATCTGTGTGGAGAACTTTGGGGGAGGCCTATGTCCAGCAATAGGTAAACGTCTATTGGCTGAAATTATGCTGATGATGATTAGCCTGTATTTTTTATAATATAGTTGGCAGACGAACCGACGGATCACCTGATGGTAAGCGATTACCGCCGCCCATGGACACCAACACTAGTGGTGACACAAGTGCGCTGCTTACATTTTAACCCCCCTTCCCCTGGATTCGACCTACGGTACGAGGGTACTGCGTGAGGACTCACGCAACGAAACACAGCACATGCACTGCTTCGCACTGGTTTTCTGTGAGGACGTGGTAGGTATTAGTCCAGTTAAGCCAGCCCATTCATGCCGAAGCGTGGTCCCACTGCTAGGACAAAGGCCTCCCGCCGTTGGGGCGGAAAGGTAAGAATCTTTCCGCCCCAACGGCCTTATGCAATTTGGCCATTAGGCTTTTTATTCTTTTCCTGTTACCTACCATTACGATGTTAGAACCATAGTGATCCAAGTGAAGAGATGTAGTACTTAAAATAAATAAATTGAGACATCATCTTAAACCTACGTTGTTCAGCTCCCAAATTAAGGTTTTCCTTTTACTATGGAAACCAGAAATAACTTAATCCAACACACAAGAAGAATATAATGTGTCATCAAGAACATTTTTGTTGTTACGGGCATTGATGACTATATAACTCAATGGTTACGGGAATCAATCCCGCTACCTTAGATTATTATTCTAAGCCCGCTACAATACCTACAAAATTGCGCTGAGCTAAACGGATCGGAATGATGTTAGTGTGTCACTGGCGGAAGTTTTCAAAGTGAAAGAAGGGTGTACAGACAGCCACACATCAGGTAACCACAATCAGTCAAATTTCCTCAACTGATTTTCAACCTACTGAGTTTGTCACGAAGATGAGAGTCGATTGAATCAATTTGACAGTTTTGTATACCTTGATGTGTGGCTCTACGTACCAAGGTATACCTTTTGGTACTGCCGGTGTCCCCCCGCCCCAAGCGTAGTCGCCAAATTGAGCATTACTCGTGCAAATAGCCAATAAACACAATACCAGAAATACAAGATACATTTTGAAATGCTTTGGTTGATACATTATTGCAAAAAGTACTTTGTGGTTTAATATTGCCAATTTCGAACTTCAAATAAAAATAAGAAAAAGTGTTTATCCAAAAAATATAACTACAAAATTACTAACTTGTAAAAATCTTTGTAAAAATGTACAACCGTCAATAAATTGCCAGTTTGTCATATGTCAAAAAAACTTACTGGTTTTAAGATTTTTTTTACAGTCTTCTTGTTAGAGTTTTTAAGTAGGTAGGTATGTCAGTTTCCGCCAAGGAGCATTTTCAATTTGTTGTTGGAGAAAAAATTACAACAAATTATAATAATGTACACCTGTTGCGGTGTTCTGTTGGTTTTGTGTTAAGTGATGACTGGCCGGATAGCGCATTGTGTCTGGGTGTAATATTATGTATTTGGTTTCCTCTGTTATCTGATATCCGTAACACAAGAAGTGCTTTGGCTGTCCTTCCATACCTACCAAAGGGTATATCTTAATAAAACAATAGTTTATTTTATTTTCGGTGCTTTTATTAGGATGTTAGAGCCAGACTTGCTATTATTAGTATCGGCGATCGGCATTTACCCGGTTTTTAGATCTTAATAAGCCAAAGTGGCAACTAACCCGCTTCCCGTAGTGATGTAAAATACTCGAGGCGTAGAGTCCTATTTTTGAAGCCTCGAGGTGGAATAGCAAGGCTCAGTGAGCTCGAGCTCTTGAAAAGGCTTGAGCCCTAAAAATACTTCCGAGTCGTCGAACTTCATATAAACAAGGCGAGCCCTGTAAACAACTCTGAGCTCACTGCAAAAGGACTCAGAAGCCTCGAGGCTTGTACATCACTAGCTTCCCGGGTCATTGTCATAAAAATGTCATTAGGTACGATACAAGTCTCTAGATACTAACTAAAGGGAGGACAGCGGGACTGTTTAAAACATTTGTGTCACCCACCATCCAGGGTAAACAAACAGAGGGTGGACAGCGGGAATAAGCCTGCTAAAAGTAGCATGTCTGCTGTGAACCAGAGCTAATTCTAGATCCTCATTTCTTGCGTCGCATGCAGCACAAGTAGACAATCTCTATAACGCTGAGCAGGGAGGCTCCGAAGAACACGCCACCAACACCACCAATGTCAACTGAAATTAAAAAAAAAAACATTTATATTGTCAGTGACGTAGGTAACCAAGGGCCCTGGGGCAAAATTAGGTTTGGCCTGCATTAATGTACATAGTAAAGAAGATGCCGGTTCACTCTTGCCTTAAAGATGTCCAGTTATAATGGTCAGGAAAAACAGACCTCGGCAAGGAGTTCCATTTAATTAAAAAAAGATTTATTGTCCCTATACATTCTCCATACATCTCCTAGATCCTCTTCAACTCAGCATTGTACCTATGTATTCTTGGTTGCGTTTACAGCCATCACTTTGGAGCCTTGGTACGCTTTGACAATGATTCATGACTTGGCGAATTTAGTAATTTTGAACTGGGAATATGCGTTAATTTTGAAATATTTTGTGACATAAAATTGTCAATAAATCTACATACCCACAAGTCCCATGATAAGCCTGATCGCGGTGCGACGGACCCTGGAGGAAGGTAGCTGCGAAATCCTGACGAGCCCGCGAGTTCCCCTCTTCACCAGCTCTGGTGAGGACTTTCCCGTGTGACGACTGGCAAATGACAGACTATTGTTACGAAATATATTGTTAGCCCTTGAGTGGAGACCGCGACTCGGCAAACGCAGTGTTGGACGCCCTGCTACAAGATGGGATGACGACATTCGAAGGCTGGCTAGAGTGAGCTGGATGAGAGTGGCCGAAAATCTGGAGCGGTGGCGTGCATTGGGGGAGACCTATGTCCAGCAGTGGACGAGCGTGGGTTGCTGATGATGATGATGATGATGATATTGTTAGCAGCGCCAGCGCTGTGTTTCGTCGAGTGAGTAAGGGCACCGGAGGCCAAATCGAGGGGAAAGGGTAAAGGTTGGCAGCGTACTTGCGACTCTACTGGTGTTGCAAGTGTCTATGGGCGGCGGCCAACGCTTATCATCAGGTAATCCTTCTGCTCGACATAAAAAATAAGTTAGTAAACGGTACACGGTATACTTAATGTAATAATAAAGTCTTCTACTGCCGCTTATGTCATAGTATAGATGGGGATCTATACTATTTATTATTTGAGCATTCCTTGCCAGGGCTATAACTACTTCGGTCGCTTTAGAAGAAACACTTACGTTACAAACATGTGAACTGGTTTGTAGGCGACCTCCTCACAGCTCATGGGGCAATCACAGCTGACGGTCCCCAACGAATCTAAATAACGAAAGCACAAGAAAAATCTACAAAATTAACCAAAAACCTACGACAAAAACAAGTATTTTGGTCTGGGTGGCCGTTGTATGTCTATACTGGTCATTTATACGAAAAGTAGACCTACCTAAAATTACTTAAAAATAATAATTTTGGCTTATCTTATAAGAAAAATGGTGGTGACAAGAACTGAAAATATAATCTGTTCTTTCCCTTTGGCCGATCATGCACTTCATTCATGCCGAAGCGAGACTCGGCTCGACCGGAGTAATACCGCGGCCTCACAGACCTGCGAGAAAAAGCGCCTGCGCTGTGTTTCGTTGAGTGAGTGAGGGTCCTTCTAGTAGGCCGTGGTATCACTCCTGTCAAGTCGGTCCATTTATGCCGAAGCGTGGCGCTACCACGGTTAAAAGTACTTAATACATCCTCACAAACTTTCACGTTTATAATACTAGTATTATGTAGGTTGGTACCATTTAATGCTAAGATGTGGTATTACCGGTAAGCCATCCATCATCGAGTTTGGTAATGAACCTGACTTAGAGCAAAGTTCGCTCGTATATGGGTCGCCATCGCCAAATCCAAGGTAATCGCTACTGATTACCCCGAACCGCAAGACAAAGGGCTAAGTACACGGCAGCTTAATGAAGTTCGTCTATTTAGGTAGAACTCTGAAATAGAATATCGAACTCAACTGAAACAGACAAAGTATCAGCCACACATCAGGTTACCACAAGCTGTCTCCTCAATTGATATTCAACCTAATCAAACAGTAAGATGATAGTCGATTGAAGAAATTTGATGTGGATGTACGTACGGTCGTGGTCAAAAAGTGTTTACCACCTTAAGGATCATAATCGCACGTACACATGTAGGTGATAAGTTCTAATTGTCTATTACATAATATTGACCATAGATATAGTGTCTTCTTTAATGATATGACAGCTGACAGCCAGCACCCTCAGTCAATGACAAATGTCATGTCATTTCAAAGAAATTAGGTTTTTTTATGGCTGCTTTTGTGTTGTATCCTCTTTTTGTGTCTTTTTTTATATTTACTTTAAAAAGGTAATATTTAACTTGATTTGGCATTTTTGACTTTAGTGCAAAAAGTGTGTTATAGAATCAAATTTCAAAACTGGTAAACACTTTTTGACCGCGACCGTACCTAAGATTGTAGCAGTAAGCGACATAATTAGGGTATTTTTTTTTTATTATTTTACGAGAAACAAGCATTTGTCCTCAATTACATCATGGATGTATTTACTATATGCAGCTTACTTACTTTATATAGGATGTACCTATAAATCAACGTACGTGTGTGTAAGCAAAGCATTTCTCTTCACATCAGAACTTCAGGACACATTTCGTTATCTTTTTATTTATTTTATATTTTTTCCTCATCTCTCACATAACTAGAAATAAAACTGTACCTTTGTTTTTATGGAGGCAGGCCAAACCCTGGATACTGCACAGTGGAATGTCGCCTGAGGACAATTACAGTTTATTACAACTCGCCTTTTCTTTGGCCCGTTTCGGTTTATTTTACTGCCTGTGGGCAGCTTCGAATTATTGATGATAAATTGTAAATATACCTAATATTTGCAACGAAGTAGGTTGGAGTTGAACTTGAACAAAATTATGAATACGAGTAAGTTTTTTAAAAAATATTACCACCAAAAAAAGGAATAACTGGCTTTATACAGGCTGTATCTGTGAATATTTACATCCCTTTAACCACGTGTTCTATCAACCATTCTGAACAACATTTAATTTTGTTTAAGAATTTTCCAAAATTCATCGAAAATTCTTTCGACTCCCCATACAAAATGATCTAGCCGTGACTGACTTTATATGGAAGGATGACATGGAACAAAATGTGTTGTTTAGAATGGTTGATAGAACACGTGGTTAAAGGGATGTAAATGTTCACAGATACATCCTTTAAATAACTAAAATCTTATATTGTAATTTATGTTGAGTCATCGCCTGAAAAGTCGCGCCGCCTCATCACCGATCATTGCCGATCGGGTTTGAGAATATCAGGTATGAACTTCTGTACTTAGTACACCCTGTATGGGGTGTACAAATTTGATTGAACATAGAGAGCCCATACGAGTTCATTGATTCAATCTAAACATCACATGCATCCCTATTGTAATACGTCGCTATTGAAAAAAACAGTAACTGAGAGGCCCATTCCTTTTCCATAATGTAAAAACAATAAAATACGAGTACTCTTCCCTCCTTTTCTTCACTTTGTCAGAGAATAGAGGGCGGAAATTCCGAGAAATCGTGAAGATTCCATGAATGTAGTTACTCAGTTCCTGTTTAGATATTGTAGTTATTTTGATTTTTTTTTCCTTCTTTCGAGCTTCTACCTATGACGAAAGTTATACGAAAGGTAGACGAAAGGTTTGTATGGCTATGTACGATTCCCGGTCAAGTCAATTTAGAAAACTAAATTTTTTAAGTTTTCTTGGGTCTGGGTGTTCTGGGTTGACGCTCCCAGTTAATTATTGTCACCTGGTACTCATAGTACAGGGATTGCTCTAGTTTGTGACCAGGTTGATTGGTGTGATTGTCTGGCGCATTTATAAAAAAAAAATGCAACGCGAAATTTTCAAATTGAATCCTAATTCGTTTTTACCACCAAGTTTACCCATCTTCGGCATGAGATGATGCGTGCAGTTGCAGTATTCGAGCTGCTTGGAGGCCCTGCAGAAGAGCTGGCAGGTGCTGAAGGAGTACCGCTTGGAGGGCCACTCCTCGGCGAAGGCCGGCCGCTCATCTTTGAAGAGGCACCCGCGGATGTGAGGGGGCATCGTCGTCACGGACTTGTCACTGACTGTCTCCTCGGCCTAGGGGATACGGTGTAAGTTTATCAATTAGCCTATCGCCGCCCAGCGCTGAATATAAGCCTCCTCCAACCTGTATCAAAACCAGTCCTGTACAACCTACAACTTTGATAAGTAAATCACTGGTTGTCAGAAATAAAAATATATTACACAGCAAAACTCGCAGTTTAAAAAGTAAGTTAAGTACCAACCGAGGTATTACGTTGGCCATTTTTTATGATACAAGAAGGCAAACGAACTAGTGGATCACCGGATGGTAACTGATCCCCGCGGCGCTGATGGATATCAGATATACCAGTACAAATGCTGCACCAATGCAAATTTTTTTTTATTTTAGGTATTTATTATTTTTATGGTCCCAATGCTGTGACAGGCACAAACTAACAACAACCTTATAATAATGTAGGCGTAGTTTTCAGTGTGTATGCTCTTTTAGCAACGGAAACAACAACATTACTAAGATCGGGAAGAGGGTAAAAAGTAATCTTGGTGATCTGATACACTTATCCCCATTGCATGACTTAATAATGAGACCGAAAACTGGATCTGGTTTTGTGTGGATCTTTCCAAAAACATATTCTACCTGTTCTTTCGCACTTTTGACCTGGGAGAGCCACTCTTCCGAGTCTTACCTTGAGAATGACTTCAAAGTCCGTAATGAGGGGCAACACTAAAGGTTTTCCAAGAATGTTCTCCATGCCCACGGACACCATGTCGTCTGGAGAATGAATTCTTATCTGAAATGTAAGAAAATATCTGAACAAATCCGGAAAGTTTACCACTGTTATTTCTGAACTATAAACAGTCTGTGAATCTTAATTTAAATACCGGTGACTTACAACGAAGTCGTTTCGTATATGCGAGAAAAAAAGTAGTAGGTAGGTATCTTCTACGCGTGCAACGGAGTTAGTAGCTACCCTACATACTAAATTAGGTAGGTACAGCTTTCCAGTACAGATAGTCTCCGAGCTAACTGCGGACAGACAAATCAACTATAATGGGTTCCTCGTGGACTCCAGAAGCCTAAAAAACTGGATATTTCTCAATGACTATGTGTCATGTGAAACATATTTCTTTAGCTTCGTCAAATATTTTCTGAGGACGGCAATTTCACAGAGGAGAAATCTATAGTACCTAGTCAAGTACCTCTTTTTTTCGGTCAACCAAATTGCTTCCTCATCCGATGTAGTTTGGTCGAGTGAATCCTAATCTGAAAGCAATCATACCGCATCAGCGGTCATAGTATCTACCTTTCACATTGAATTTCTCGGTTGGAACCAAATGTAGTTAAAGGTATGTACCTAAATGCCCTATATACCTTAACGCCCCATTGGTCTAGTGGTTTAAGTACCGGGCAGTCGAGCAAAAGAATCTCGGGTTTGTCCAATCCGCATTAGGCAAACGTGGTTATTAAGCCTAATCACATCATAGTAGAGGAGATGACCAGATTTAATTTCTATGATGAAGGCCTTTGCCCTAACAGCGGGACAGTATAGAGGCTTACAGGTACTTTATTTTTCTTTACTATGTACCTAAAAATTTCTCACCTTATAACAAAACGCGATCTTAAGTTATTACCATACTAAATCTCAGCCATCCCATTCCAACATGCGATGTTAAAAGGTGCTAAAACGAGTTTACTTCCAGAACTTTTCTTATATCGAATAATAAGGGAGTTAGTGTTTTTCTTCTAGAACTTTTCTTTTCAGGGGCCACTTTGTTTCTTTCCCTAGAAGGTTCAGCTGGGAATTCCATTGATGCGGGCGGCACATGGCCGATTAGTGTGGAGAAAATTGGACGAGGCCTATGTCCGGCGGACGTCTATTGCCTGAAATGATGATGACAGCTGGATCATTGTCATCGGGGTTTCAGTGGCAGTCTTAAAATTCATATTAATCCAAAATTTAAATCAGAATTTTAAAATGTATAGTATACCATTTATTTTGGTTGAAGATTTTGCTGCTTTGTGTAGGGCAAGAAAAATAAACCGAACTTTGGAAAACCTAAATGTACAGTAATGGAAAACACTTTAGAATTGTTTATACTAGCTCTTTAAATAATCTGGATTGCTTGTCCACTCAGCTTATGCCACTTAGGTACAGTGAGCGACAAATAACTTGTACCTACATGTCGAAATTAGTTAATAAGTTACCTGTAGGTAAAAGCGGGTTCCCAAAGGAACAAGATACCCTTCTAGTCTCAAACGTCCCGTCCCTTTTTCTGGATAGAATCCTACCGGAAAATACGTTTCATACATGTTTTATCTTTTTTTTTTTTTTTTTTTGGTTAACCCAGGGGAAATGCGTTACGCATACCGTCCGCCGGGGGGTGGGACGGGTTTATGTCGGACTCCCCCCCCGCATGACAGCGGGGGGTTTACCGACTAAAACCCCTGGGACTCCTCCCTCATCGTCCATTGCGGGAGATAGTCGTGGGGCAAATAGCACGAAGCCCTCGCACCACGACATCTCCCTCGGACGGTGGCCCGCCTACACGGCGGGCCCGGCGGGTGCTCCCCCGGGGTCGGGGGAGCGGGAGGGGACAGCCGAGAGAGTCGAGCCGTCCCCACCGGGCTGCGGAGGGTGTCCGTGCAATGCCGGCGGTGGTACCCCCGTACAACCCGCTGGCGGACCCCTCCCATGGAGAGGGAGGAGACGCACATATTGGCGTCGTCTCCTCCCCCTCCTTGCCCTTCGGAGCGCGGGGGCAAGAGATCTGCCTCTCGCTCGCGCTCCGCCGCCTCCTTCGCTGCCATCACATGCTCGCAGAAGGTAGCGAAATCCTACCTAGTCAAGTACCTCTTTTTTACGGTCAACCAAATTGCTTTCTCATCCGATGTAGTTGGTCGAGTGAATCCTAATCTGCAAGCAATCATACCGCATCAGCGGTCATAGTATCTACCTTTCACATTGAATTTCTCGGTTGGACAATATAGTTTAAAGGCAGAGATGTGAAAAATAAATTTAGTAAAAGTATTTAAATACAAAATGCAAATGCATAGTTGCTAGCACTATTTCAAATAGAAATACAAAATAGCTTTGAATAAAGTATTTAAATACAAAATGCAAAATACGTATTTTTAAAATAGGTTTTGAAAATAAAATACATTGTTAGCATAAACCTTGTATTTATTGAACTGATTTAAAACTAGTATTTGTTCAAAGAGGTTCATCTTTCATGTTTCGCCTATGGGAGCCTCATAATCATTCCACCAAATGAAAATAGTCGTTCTACAGGGGCAGAACTCGGTAAGCAGGGTATTATATTTAAGGAAAGTTTTTTTTACAGTAGGATACCTGTTCAAAAGATTCTAAGGTATTGTCTTCATCTTTTAAATATTGTAGTGTTTTCCAGATCTATTGTGGTTGTATTAACATTACTCACTGGCTGCTGAAGAATCAGAGTCCTCAACAAACATATAATGTTGGCATTATTCTTTGATCAATGAAGTACAATTAGTCTAAGATCCGTAGAACATCGACCTTCACCGGGCTGATAATCGAATGAACTATCCTTTATGACAAATTTTTATATACTAGAAAATATATTAAAAATAGGTTTGCTAAAAAAATCCTGGACAGACTATTTTTTGTAAACTGAATCTATCTTTCTAGGTACAATACAAACGACTAATGTATGAAGGCAACCATGGCATATAATCAATCAGTATAAACTTTCACATGGGACACAGTTATTCCACATAATTAACAAATACAAAAGTTATTTCCAAGATACATGAGTTTTTCCCTCTTTTTTTTTCAAGTGTCACCTTGACCTGACACCACAGGCTAAAAAATTGACCCGCATTCACAGATTACATCACATTCGCTGAGTAATTTCAATACTTTACGTCACAGACTAAATAGAATAGTTGAAAAAAAAGGTTATGTTGCCAACATTTTTAATTAATTTTTTAAAAATAATATTAACTAAATTTAATATTTAATAAAATTTTCATTCTTACTTAAAAGTATAAAACGTATAGAATGTGCCGCCAATTTTTTTTATTATCATTTCAAGTGAAGGTAACTGCCAACGACATACCTGTTTATACCTGACAACCGAGTTCTCTGTCCAGGTAAATAATAGACAACCCAATGGCGGCACATTCTATACGTTTTATACTTTAAGTAAGAATGAAAATTTTCTTATTATCTTAATGTTGTAAAATTTAGTTAAATATTTTATTTTTAAAAAATTAATTAAAAATAGTCTGTCCAGGATTTTTTTAGCAAACCTATTTTTCAATATATTTTCTAGTATATAAAATTTGTCATAAAGGATATTTCATTCGATTATCAGCCCGGTGAAGGTCGATGTTCTACGGATCTTCTACTAAATGTACTTTTTTAATCTGAGGCATTATGACGTATTGTTCTAGTTGACAAATGACAATGACAACACTACGATCACGGTCAGTGCGTTCATAAAATAAGGAAATCATGAATTTAAGAATGAAAAATTGTAAAAATGAATTAAAAATGCAACGAAACTATTTTGTATTTTATAAATACTAAATATTCACATAGAGTATTTCAAATAAAATACAAAATACGTTTAGAAAAAAAGTATTTCAAATATAAAATAAAAATGGGTATTTTGCATTTTGTATTTTCATTTGAAATATTTGTATTTCAAATAATTCACATCTCTGGTTAAAGGTATGTACCTAAATGCCCTATATACCTTAACGCCCCATTGGTCTAGTGGTTTAAGTACCGGGCAGTCGAGCAAAAGAATGTTTCGAATTTTTTGAACGTAGCTCGGGTTTGTCCAATCCGCATTAGGCGAACCTGGTTATTAAGCCTAATCACATCATAGTAGAGGAGATGACCAGATGTCTATGATGTGGGCCTTTGCCCTAACAGCGGAACAGTATAGAGGCTTAAAAGTACTTTATTTTTCTTTACTATGTAAAAATTTCCCACCTTATAACAAAACGCGATCTTAAGTTATTACCATACTAAATCTCAGCCATCCCATTCCAACATGCGATGTTAAAAGGTGCTAAAACAAGTTTACTTTCAGAACTTTTCTTATATCGAGTAATAAGGGAGTCAGTGTTTTTCTTCTTAAACATTTCTTTTCAGGGGCCATTTTGTATTCCTTGGACAGGCGGGACAGAGCCGATCTGTGCGGCAAACATTGGGAGAGGCCTATGTCCAGTAGTGGACGTCTATTGGCTGAATGATGATGATGACAGCTGAATCATTCTCATCGGGGTTTCAGTGACAGTCTTAACATCCATATTCCTCTATATTTACATCAGAATTTTTAACTGTATGCCATTTATGAAGGCCTCTTATATAAAAACTAGCGGCCGCCCGCGACTTCGTCCGCGTGGAAAAGTATCTTTTTACCCCATTTTAACCCCTTACAACCCCTTTTTCGCAATGAAAAGTAGCCTATGTTCTTTCTCAGGGTCTAGATCATCTGTGTACCAAATTTCATTTAAATCCGTTCAGTAGTTTTGGCGTGAAAGAGTAACAGACAGACAGACAGACAGACAGACAGACAGACAGACAGAGTTACTTTCACATTTATAATATTAGTATGGATGGGTTTGATGACTTTGCTGCTTTGTGTGGGGCAAGAAAAGTAAACCGAACTTTGGAAAACCTAAATGTACAGTAATGGAAAACACTTTAGAATTGTTTATACTGGCTCTTTAAATAATCTGGATTGCTTGTCCACTCAGCTCTTATGCAACTTAGGTACAGTGAGCGACAAATAACTTGTACCTACATGTCGAAATTAGTTAATAAGTTACCTGTAGGTAAAAGCGGGTTCCCAAAGGAACAAGATACCCTTTCTAGTCTCAAACGTCCCGTCCCGTTTCTGGATAGAATCCTACCGGAAAATAACGTTTCATACATGTTTTATCGAGAGTGACATCTGTTAAGAAGACTTCCTTCCGCTCAGTAAGACGGTTTGCTATATTTTTCAATGTTCGTCGGAAAATATACTTGCTCCGAATTTTCAACAAACATCTTTTTTATGATATAATGTAGTAGACGAGCCAACGGATCACCTGATAGTAAGTGATTACCGCCGCCCTTGGACACCAACACCAGTGCAGTGGTGACACAAGTGCGCTGCTTACCTTTTAAGCGCCCTTCCCCTGGATTGGGCCTGCGGTACCCTCACTCACGCAGCAAAACACAGCGCATGCACTGCTTCACGCCGGTTATCTGTGAGGACGTGGTATTATTCCGGTCGGGCCGGCTCATTCATGCCGAATTTGTGACTCTCCTATTAATAAAATCTTAGTCCATTTAGAATAAAATCTGTATGACAATACGTATAAGATGGTTAAATGATTGGATTTTATTAGACATTTCCAGGACAAACTCAATAACAATAATACTTTGCTCCTGCAATATACATTGAAAGAATGTTATTTGATTTCTAAATGCCAGTTTTAATTTTTATTGCTTCGTTATTCATGGCAAAATCACGCAATAGAGGGAAGAACGCATCAGCGACTCTTCCATCAGTGTGAAAGGAGGAAGGGATCTCTGGGCCCAAAGTTATCAAGATGGCAAAGCATCCTCAAAAATCGGTTATATTTTTGTAAAGAAACTCACAAAATACTAGACCATTTTACAATCCAGAATATTAGAAAACTTAAAAAACATCGTATTAAACTAACTATCGATATAAAGCGAATTTGATGACAACACAATAATCGTTAAAATGTATGAAAATCGTGTAAGAAATTGATAATCGATATTGTACCTAATCTATGAAGTACTCGAACTAATTAGAACTCTTCGGAGTTGAAGTATGAGGTGATGTATTTTTTCTTTTTCATAAAGAAAAGTTGATTGACAAGTGTCAATAAACGTTGTCAAGAAAGATGAATTTCATGTTTTTCAGCGATATAATGTTATTAATTTCAAAGTTATGGATGGCTTTTATCACGGAGATAAATTATACAATTGGATATAATTTTGGGCTATGTGTCCCGTGTAAGTACCTATTATAGGTAAGTACCTTCTTAACCCTCACTTTTACTATTAATTCAAAATCTCGATTCCTGGATTGCCTAGTTTTCCTAAATTTTTGTGGCGAATTGTTATTATGAATCTTTCATAATAAGGCATCTTTGATTTGTATAAACACTTGAGCCCACAAATATATTAAACCGGTTGCGGTTTCCTTTTACCACTATGATGCTAACCTAACCTTTTTTTACAATAAAAAAGCGGGTCACTATTCATATAAAGAATCAGCCTATAAGTATACTGTCCCACTGCAGGACAAAGGCCTCCATCATAGAAATCAAGTCATCGCTACAATGATGGGATTAGGCTCAATCACCATGCTTGCCTAATGCAAATTGGTGATCACAAACCCGAGCTATGATCTAAAAGTTTGAAACACACATATTTGCTCTACTACCTGGTACTTAAGCCACTAGACCAAGGGGCGTTAAATGTAGTGCTTTAAAGTATACCTTTAACTACATACCTAATAATAACTCAGAACCCCGAAATCATAACCCGGTACTAAATGATTTTAGTCTAGTCTGGTGGTGGTGGTTTTGATCTTTGGTCTAGTGGTCTGGACCAAAGGAGCATTAGTCATAAGTCATAATAAGATGTAGAACATACCCCTACTTCTTCAGCAGCAGAGAAGACCAGGTCGGGCAAGCCAACCTTACGGTTGACGATGAGCGTAGACTCGTTGCTGGCTAACCTGGAGTTAAATGAGAAGCAAATGCCGTATTCCGTCTCCAACGGCAGGAATCTGAAACAAATAGATAGATTATACCCTTTATTGCACAAAGTTAACAAATCTTAGGTCCACTTGTACTAACCTCGATTTATTCGTTAACACAGAACTAAATCTTTAAATTGTCTTGCCTCGGGCACCCTCACCATTTCAGTAAAACACAGCGCAGGCACTGCTTCACGCCGGTCTTCAGTGAATACTTGGTACCTATCACTTCGAGCCGGCCCATTCATGCTGAAGCGTGGCTCTACGTTTTAAACTTTTTATGGTTCCTAACACTTTTTAGGATCCGATTACTAAAACTTTGCTGTCTCTCCGTCCACCTATATCTCAAGAACAACATTACATTTTGGACATCAGAAGAAACTGACTGGTCGCACAGTCGCACTGTAAAGGAAGAAGTGTCGCAATATATTGTGGTTCGATGCGGTGAGAAACACGTTCCGTTGTGTCGTTTGCTCGCGTTCCGGACCAGTCTCATCTGGACAACCGCATCGTAAATTGTTTTGGAGCTAGGAGTAAGCCTTTGTTTCTTTATTCAGGATCCGGCTCCAGGGGCGTAGCAGGGATGGCTAAATACCACAGGCCCCCGACCCAAGAGAGCCCCGAGCCTAAGAGGCCGCAACCTCAGAAAAAACCCAACATTTTAATACAGTTTTGTCCCATGCGAAGGGTCCTATTGGGTCCTATGCGAAAAGTGGCCACGGGCCTCACTTAGTATGATAACGCTCTACAGTCAGTACTTTTCGGTCACTTTGCAAGTGAAGCGAAAAAAAATGTGATAGGTGACAGTCGAACAGACGGATCACCTGATGGTAATCGATTGCCGCCTCCCATGTACCAGTAGAATCACAAGTGCGCTCCCAATTCCATTCATTTGATTCATTAAGAATTCCAGTGAATTCCATTCTATAGGATGAATTTGCCGTTTAGAGGCAGAGTTCGTAATCACAAAGTAAACTGAACTGTTTAGCTTTCATAAACCCTTTGGAACTTGAAAACTGAATCGTAATTTAGCTCAACAAATTTGAACAGAGAAGGGTTAGGCGAAGTTAATCGCTGCATAACTATATTCAGCAAATTATACGAGTATGTAACGGCAAATATACCTACATGAAATATATTCAACCGTGGGAGAGCCAAGCTTCGTCATGAAAGGGCCGGCTCGACCGGAGTGATACCACGGCCTTTCAGAAGGTAAAGCAGCGCCTGCTCTGTGTTACGTCGAGATGTTTTGGACAATTCTGTTTCGATAGCCCTAAGAAATTAAATGGGCTAATGGGAGCTTAAAGTTCAGTTTATATAATATGCATAGCTTATATAACAGTTATAAGTTATTAAGCTATAGAGCTTAATAACTTATACTCTATAGATAGAGTTTTCTTAGTGCTTCTTAGTGGATTACAAAATTTGACATTCATAAATTTTCCATAACGGACTTAAACTGAATGAAGAATTTCAGAATTTTGAAGCTTTGTATTTTGAATTATATGAATCTTGGAACAAACCTGTCACAACACTGAAACGCCTTATCACCCCACCAACAATCAGTGAGCAGCTCCTTACACTTGGCCCTGATGCCTCTCACAGCGCCCTGGAACTCCTCCAAGCAGGTCTGGTTGGGCTTGCAGGTGACGCAAGTCTTGCAAAACTTCGAGTTCCAGTAAGCGACGTCCTTGAGAAACATGGTCTGACCCGCTGGGAGTTTATGGCTATGCATGAACAAAAAAGTTTGGCTTTTAATGATGATGGTGCCGTGACGAAATATAATAGTGCAATAGCCCAGGACGGCTAGACTTCATCATTTTATTACAGCTGAAACTTTGCCTATCCCCAACTTAGGTAAGAAATAGCTAAGCTAGCTAGAGAGCTTTTTTTTCATGACATCTTGATCTGAAGGTGTCTATAATTTTAGGTATTTAGGGGCGTCTGGATAAAAATCGTGATAATGGGTGGGTGGGATCAAATTTCTACATACTTATCCAAGAAAATAAAAATGAGCTTTTAAAAAAGGAATTATTGGTATGTTTTTAAGTACGTAACGTTCAGATTTATATTCAGGTATCTTGGAAAGTATCCACAACCCAATATCTATAGCCGCTGGTAGTTCTTACCCGTGTTGGACACATTCACAGGGATAAGTACTTTCAACTTTTCTGAAATGACGAAATCTGGACGTTACAGGCTCTTAGGCTAAGAAGATGGATTAGAAAGGTCCTTGAAAGTTTTGAGACCCTTCCTAAAGAGGAGCGATAGTTCCACTCTCACCGCTGTAGAGTCAACAGAAAAATTAATAATGAACAGTTAGCGTCAGAACTGTATGGCGTCTAAGTAACTCATCAGGTCTGACGCGAACTCCGTCTTGGCGTCAAAATAATTGATACAGTTCTGACACGAACTCCATTTAGGCATCAAAGTTATTGATAGAGTTCTGACGCGAACTCCGTTAATTAGTATTGCTGTTGACTGTAGGTCTTACGTGTGACATTGTTAAGACTTGACCCTTCTATGTGTTCTTTGACCGAAAAGTATTAAGGTCTTAAGCAAATGGAAATTCAAACATGAATACATTCGTTTAAACATGCACGTGAGATAACCGTAGATATCCTAAAGGTCTTATCTTAGTAATTGCAATGTAAAATGTAGGTTTATTTGTTTAATCAAATTAATTCGGTTACACTACTTACACGTACAATAAGTTAACATGTGATTTTTGATTCGACATTTATCGAAGAAACTTGTCGGATATCGCGTCTGTAAAAATGTTTTTTGATCACCTAATGGTAAGCGATTGCCGCCGCCTATTGACACCTGCAACACCAGTAGAGTCGCAAGTGCGCTACCAACCTTTAACCCCCTTTTCCCCAATTAGGCCTCCGGTACCCTCACTCACTCGACGAAATACAGCGCAGGCGTTGTTATACGATAGCCTTCACCAGAGTTTACATTTATTGGTCACCTTTACGTGAATTTTAACAAGCAAGAAATGCATCTCGCCTCATTACCCTCAAGCCAGTGCTAAAATGCATTTTTAAATTCTTGAATAAATTTTCACTTACTCATAAAAATGTATAACGACGGAAGTACCGTCGTTGGGTCTCTAAACGTTTGCGCTCTAAAAGCTTCATGAATAAAGCGATGGAACTACTTAATTAAATACTTTTACACTCATTTTAATTTGGTTGGAAATTCAACCCTTTAATGTAAGCATCAGTGAATAAGAAAGCGCCTTCAATATAGGTTCGAATCCGAGCATACACCTCTGGAGTTTTCAAATTAATGTCGCGAAAAGTATGCCGATCTCTCAATCTATAATATGGTCCAGGGAACGACGAGTCGCTAGGAGGACAATCAAGAAGACCGCACTTCGCCTGATGGTAAGCGGGCGTGAGATCCAAATATGAGGTTGACAGGCACAAAAGAACAAACTGATTACCTATTGAGTCTGTCATCCTCACCCTGAAGGCTTGCTGAGATGCTTTACGCCCCGCCTAAAAAACCCAGGATTTTTCTTACAGAAAGAGGCAACACATGAAATGGAAGGGTATTACATGATTTGATAGCTCGGGGTAGGAATAGGGAGCTAAACCTCTTGGTGCGCAGCCGGCATTGAGAATGTGTGAGAACCCGAAATCTGCTCGTGCAACAATCCTCACTGTAATAAAGCACGCAAGCAGGCGGGTTGTCATTAATCCGGTAGATGGCACTATGCATTTTTAACACCGCGCAAGCATTGTGTGGTCACTGGAAATAATGACCCCAAGCCGCCTGCCTAGGGGTGGCAGTTCATAAAATAATTCAGCTACACAGACGGAACTGGTGTTTTTATTCAACCGGCTCCCTGCCTGGACCTTGAGGTGCCTTGTACACTCACGTGTGCATATAGGCTTTGACCTGTCCGCGCTGGCGCCGCTGGTGGGCTGCTCGCAGATGGTGACGGCGGGGAAGGGCGTGTTGAACTCCAGGTAGTCAGTCTCGATGAGGTAGGACACGGCCCCGCCCGAGTACAGGCTCAGCACTTGCATGAGGACCATGGAGGCGCTCACTCCACTCACTATGAGGATGAGAAGCCAGAATATTCTGCAATGCAAGAAAATAGCTTATACCCGTACCCTGGTTTGTACCCGTCGCTTTAAGAAATGTACAGCTGCTAAACCGTGGGAGTAACTAAAGTAAAAAAAAAATAGCAACTTGCAAACACACGTCATAATCCATACTTCATCATCATCATCATCATTTCAGCCAATAGACGTCCACTGCTGGAAATAGGCCTCCCCCAAAGTTCTCCACACAGATCTGTGCCACCCGCATCCAAGGGACTCCCGCGACCTTCACCAGATCGATACCATACATGACCAGATAATCCATACTTACTACCTACTTACTTAATATTATAATGGGAAAGTGTGTCTGTGTGTTTATAAATCTTTCTTTCACGGCAAAACGGAGCGAAGAATTGACGTGATTTTTAAGGTGAGATAGTTTGTAGGGATGCAGAGTAACATACGAGTCCGAGTAGCAACAAATAAAGATGTCAGAGTCTTTATTTTGTGCGAGTAGGCTTCTTTTTGCCCGTCCGTGCTACCCCGAACTTAACGAGAGCGAGCAAAAGCTACTAAAAGTAACGCTTGAATAATAAAGTCCACCCAATCAATATTTCGGCTTTGGCGACCAATCTCAACAATAATAAATTATTATACTGCACAAGTGTGTGCGCAGACACGAGTGCACTCTTCGAGTTCAGTCCTTTACTGCCGCACTCAGAGTGGGTCTATTAACTTTAATGGTTACTTAGGAAAGAATATTATACACATAAAGACTCTCCATAATTAAGATAATGTACGTTTAGGTTAATTGACTTCTGTGTGCGGCAGTAACTCTCATATTTTGATGGGACACCTGGTAAATATTTCTATAATACGTACCTACCTACGTGTTACAAAGTAATTCCACGCAAAATTGGTCGACTGTTTTCTGGAGCCTTTTCACTGTTCACATGAGCAAAATATTGTAACATATTTTCCTTCCAATTTAATATCTCATCGCAACATATTGTGAATGTTTTTTTTTGTCAGCGAACTTTAAAATTGTTGCGAACCGTCGCGTCGAAAACAATGCAACTTTTCATTAAATACAGATATTAATAAAACTCCATTAAATATTTATAAGGTTAACAATTTCTTTCGATTAATTATGAAAAAAGATCGTATTATGAACGCTTTTGTTTAAATTCATACTGGCCATTAAATACTTAAGGGTGCAAAAAAAATAATGCACTGAAGAAATAAAACTGAAGTCGTCATTTGTTTTCTGTAGATGTTTGCTGATGTAGCGAAACATTATTTATTTTATAGGTATTTTGTATGTATTAGTGTTTTTTATAAAGTTGATAAATTAATTAGCATCTATAAAGGGTAAGTTATTGTATATTTTAATGTTTTTGGGCTACGTAGAGAGTACGTACATTACATAGAGAGCTTCAGTTCTGTGTATGAAGGACTTCCAAAATTTTTGTGTTTTTATTTTATTAATTTTGTGTGATTTTTTCTTGCGATTCACTAATACACCTAGGTTACCATTTAAAAAATAGTTTCGGCAAAGAAGTTTCGGACAGACGGACAGACAGTAAAGTACAGATGGTACAGATTGGAATCTGCGCATCTCCTAAAGAACTGGAGTCAGAACTTTAAAAAGTGGAACTGGCTTAATTTGAATTTAGTTTATTAAAACAAAGCGCGTCGGTACCTAACTACTTAACAAAATCATTCATGTCTCTGTTAAAAACCGTTACTTAACAGACTGGAAGAAGACGTTTTAAATACTCACAGAATTTGCGGCTGAATTCTTTAAAATAAACCACTAATCCTAAAGCGAAAACATTTCTGCTTAGAAAATGAAATATTTGTATAAATCCTTGTCACTAAAATTATTTTACTTTAATTGTATCTCGTTATTTGTGCAGCATCTAATGTGAGCAACTGTTTTTTTGTTAGTTTTGTTCTAACAATCCTTTGCATTCATTCTGGAAGCTTGTGGATTCGAGTAACACTTGTACTCTTCCATTTCTTGTGCGTTATTTAATTTAGCACTTTCATCTATGTAACTTACCTTTTATAAAGTGGTGTTGGTGTTAAAGACATAACATGATGGACCCCATGCAAACTGGAGTTATCGCCAAAATATCCTCAGGAATTTTTTCACACTTTCTAGCCAGAGAAGTTAACAGAGATCTTCTTCGTATGGTTTCGGAACATGTTGATCCCCAAAACTGAAATTAATTTGCCAGTTCTTATAATATTATTGGAATTTGGACTCTATGGCCCTATGAATAGGCCCTAAGAATAAGCGAACCTTATAATATTATAATCAGTAAGTTAGTTCACGTTGTGAAATCAGGATTCCTTTTACGTAACGTGACTTACTCGTATATTCAAAACAGCAGTGAAATATTATTAAATTCAAATTCAAATTCAAATGGTTTATTGCTAATTAAGTTCGAATAAAATACGTCGTATCTAACCTCGATTTATTCGTTAACACAGAACTAAATTTTTAAATTGTCTTGCCACACACACATGACAGCTAAGGCACTATTCACGCCGGTCTTCTGTGAAGCATTGGTACACTTTCGGCCGAGTCTGCCCCATTCATGCTTGAGGCGTGGCCTCCTACGTTTAAAACTTTTATTATGGTTCCTAAACACTTTTTAGGTCCGATTACAAAAACTCTGGCTGGCTCTCCGTCCCCTATATCGCAGAACAACATTACATTTGACATCAGAAGAAACTGACTGGTCGCACAGTCGCAATATATTGTGTGTTCAATCGGTGATAAACACGTTCCGTTGTGTCGTTTGCTCCGCGTTCCGACCAGTCCTCATCTGGACAACCCGCATCGTAAAATTGTTTTGGAGCTAGGAGAAGCCTTTGTTTCTCTATTTCAGGATCCGGCTCCAGGGGCGTAGCAAGGGAGGCTAAATACCACGGGCCCCCGACCCAAGAGAGCCCCGAGCCTAAGAGGCCGCAACCTCAGAAAAAACCCAACATTTTAATACAGTTTTGTCCCATGCGAAGGGTCCTATTGGGTCCTATGCGAAAAGTGGCCACGGGCCTCACTTAGTATGATAACGCTCTACAGTCAGTACTTTTCGGTCACTTTGCAAGTGAAGCGAAAAAAATGTGATAGGTGACAGTCGAACAGACGGATCACCTGATGGTAATCGATTGCCGCCTCCCATGTACCAGTAGAATCACAAGTGCGCTCCCAATTCCATTCATTTGATAATTAAGAATTCCAGTGAATTTCATTCTATAGGATGAATTTGCCGTTTAGAGGCAGAGTTCGTAATCACAAAGTAAACTGAACTGTTTAGCTTTCATAAACCCTTTGGAACTTGAAAACTGAATCGTAATTTAGCTCAACAAATTTGAACAGAGAAGGGTTAGGCGCATAACTATATTCAGCAAATTATACGAGTATGTAACGGCAAATATACCTACATGAAATATATTCAACCGTGGGGAGAGCCAAGCTTCGTCATGAAAGGGCCGGCTCGACCGGGAGTGATACCCACGGCCTTTCAGAAGGTAAAGCAGCGCCCTGCTCTGTGTACATCGAGATGTTTTGGACAATTCTGTTTCGATGAGCCCTAAGAAATTAAATGGGCTAATGGAAGCTTAAAAGTTAGTTATACTATAATATGCATAGCTTATATAACAGTTGGTTAATATAGATCTATAGAGTTCTTAGTGCTTCTTAGTGGATATTACAAATTTGACATTCATAATTTTCCATAACGAAACTAAACTGAATGAAAGAATTTCAGAATTTTGAAGCTTTGTATTTTGAATTATATGAATCTGGAACAAACCTATCACAACACTGATGAAACGCCTTATCACCCCACCAACAATCAGTGAGCAGCTCCTTACACTTGGCCCTGATGCCTCTCACAGCGCCCTGGAACTCCTCCAAGCAGGTCTGGTTGGGCTTGCAGGTGACGCAAGTCTTGCAAAACTTCGAGTTCCAGTAAGCGACGTCCTTGAGAAACATGGTCTGACCCGCTGGGAGTTTATGGCTGTGTGAACAAAAAGTTTGGCTTTTAGAGGTGATGGTGCCGTGACGAAATATAATAGTGCAATAGCCTAGGACGGCTAGACTTCATCATTTTATTACAGCTGAAACTGTGCCTATCCCCAACTTAGGTAAGAAATAGCTAAGCTAGCTAGAGAGCATTTGTTTTCAGGACATCTTGATCTGAAGGTGTCTAAAATTTTAGGTATTTAGGGGCGTCTGGCATATGATAGAAATCGTGATAATGGGTGGGTGGGATCAAATTTCTACATATCCAAGAAAATAAAAATGAGCTTTTTAAAAAAAAAGGAATTAATGGTAATGTTTTAAGTACGTAACGTTCAGATTTATATTCAGGTATCTTGGAAAGTATCTGCAACCCAATATCTATAGCCGCTGGTAGTTATCACCCGTGTTGGATACATTCACAGGGATAAGTACTTTCAACTTTTCTGAAATGACGAAGTCTGGACGTTACAGGCTCTTAGGCTAAGAAGATGGATTAGAAAGGTCCTTGAAAGTTTTGAGACCCTTCCTAAAGAGCAGCGATAGTTCCACTCTCACCGCTGGTAAAAACAACTTCTGTCACACTGTAGAGTCAACAGAAAATAATAATGAACGAGTTAACGTCAGAACTGTTTGGCGGCAAAGTAACTCATACAGTTCTGACGCAAACTCCGTCATGGCGTCAAAATAATTGATACAGTTCTGACACGAACTCCATTTAGGCGTCAAAGTTATTGATAGAGTTCTGACGCGAACTCCGTTAATTAGTATTGGTGTTGACTGTAGGTCTTACGTGTGACATTGTTAAGACTTGACCCTTCTATGTGTTCTTTGACCGAAAAGTCTTAAGGTCTTAAGCAAATGGAAATTCAAACATGAATACACTCGTTTATACATGCACGTGAGATAACCGTAGATACTAAAGGTCTTATCTTAGTAATTGCAATGTAAAATGTATGTTCATTTGCTTAATCAAATTAATTCGGTTACATTACTTACACGTACAATTAGTTAACAAGTGATTTTTGATTCGATATTTATCGAAGAAACTTGTCGGATATCGCGTCTGTAAAAATGTTTTTTTATAACCTAATGGTAAGCGATTGCCGCCGCCCATTTGATACCTGCAACACCAGTAGAGTCGCAAGTGCGCTACCAACCTTTAACCCCCTTTCCCCCAATTGGGCCTCCGGTACCCTCACTCACTCGAAGAAATACAGCGCAAGCGTTGATACACGCCGTCCTTCACCCTAGTTTACATTTGTTGGTAACCTTTACGTGAATTTTAACAAGCAAGAAATGCATCTCGCCTCATTACCCTCAAGGCAGTGCAAATGCACAATTTTTAAATTCTTGAAAAATTTTATTACTAATTAAAAATGTATACGATGGAATGTACCGTTGGGTCTCTTAAACGTTGCGCTCTAAAAGCTCATAATAAAGCGATGGAATTACTAATTAAAATACTTTTACACTTCTTTTAATTTTGTTGGAAATTCAACCCTTTAAGTAAAACTTTAAAGGGTTGAATTTAATGAGCACTGGAACGATGGTAGCTCAGTGAATAAGAAAGCGCCTTCAATATGGGTTCGAATCGAGATACACCCCCCACTGGAATTTTTCAATCGCAAAATGGTTAAATGGTGCGAAATGTATGCCGATATTGCTCAACCTATAACATGGTCCAGGGAACGACGAGCCGCTAGGAGGACAATCAAGATTACCTCACTTCGCCTGATGGTAAGCGGGCGTTAGATCCAAATATGAGGTTAACAGGCACAAAAGCACAAACTGATTACCTATTGAGTCTGTCATCCTCACCCTGAAGGCCTGCTGAGATGCCGTTTCACGCCCTGCCTAAAAAAACCCAGGATTTTTCTTACAGAAAGAGGCAACACATGAAATGGAAGGGTATTACATGATTTGATAGCTCGGGGTAGGAATGAGGAGCTAAACCTCTTGGTGCGCGCCGGCATTGAGAATGTGTGAGAAACCCGAATCTGCTCTGCAACAATCCTCACTGTAATAAAGCACGCAAGCAGGCGGTTTGTCATTAATCCGGTAGATGGCACTATGCATTTTTACACCGCGCAAGCATTGTGTGGTCACTGGAATAATGACCCCAAGCCGCCTGCCTAGGGGTGGCAGTTCTAAAATAAATTCAAGCTACACAGACGGAACTGGTGTTTTTATTCAACCGTCTCCCTGTCTGGACCTTGAGGGTGCCTTGTACACTCACGTGTGCATATAGGCTTTGATCCTGTCCGCGCTGGCGCCGCTGGTGGGCTGCTCGCAGATGGTGACGGCGGGGAAGGGCGTGTTGAACTCCAGGTAGTCAGTCTCGATGAGGTAGGACACGGCGCCCGCCCGAGTACAGGCTCAGCACTTGCATGAGGACCATAGGAGGCGCTCACTCCACTCACTATGAGGATGAGAAGCCAGAATATTCTGCAATGCAAGAAATAACTTATACCCGTACCCTGGTTTGTACCCGTCGCTTTAAGAAATGTACAGCTACTTAACCGTGGGAGTAAAGTAAAAAAAATTAGCAACTTGCAAACACACGTCATAATCCATACTTCATCATCATCATCATCATTTCAGCCAATAGACGTCCACTGCTGGACATAGGCCTCCCCCAAAGTTCTCCACACAGATCTGTGCCACCCGCATCCAAGGGACTCCCGCGACCTTCACCAGATCGAACATGACCAGATAATCCATACTTACTACCTACTTACCTAATATTATAAATGGGAAATTTGTGTGTTTATAAATCTTTCTTTCACGGCAAAACGGAGCGACGAATTGACGTGATTTTTAAGTGGAGATAGTTGTAGGGATGGAGAGTAACATACGAGTCCGAGTAGCACAAAATAAAGATGTCAGAGTCTTTATTTTGTGCGAGTAGGCTTCTTTTTGCCCGTCCGTGCTACCCCGAACTTAACGAGAGCGATGCCGCGAGCAAAAGCTACTAAAAGTAATGCTTGTATAATAAAGTCCACCCAATCAATATTTCGGCTATGGCGACCAATCTCAACAATCATAAATTATTATACTGCACAAGTGTGTGCGCAGACACGAGTGCACTCTTCGAGTTCAGTCCTTTACTGCCGCACTCAGAGTGGGTTTATTAACTTTAATGGTTACTTAGGAAAGAATATTATACACATAAGGACTATCCATAATTAAGATAATGTACGTTTAGGTTAATTGACTTCTGTGTGCGGCAGTAACTCTCATATTTTGATGGGACACCTGGTAAATATTTCTATAATACGTACCTACCTACGTGTTACAAAGTAATTCCACGCAAAATTGGTCGACTGTTTTCTGGAGCCTTTTCACTGTTCACATGAGGCAAAATATTGTAACATATTTTCCCTCCAATTAAATATCTCATCGCAACATATTGTGAATGTTTTTTTTTGTCAGCGAACTTTAAAATTGTTGCGAACCGTCGCGTCGAAAACAATGCAACTTTTCATTCAATCCAGATATTAATAAAACTCCATTAAATATTTATAAGGTTAACAATTTCTTTCGATTAATTATGAAAAAAGATCGTATTATGAACGCTTTTGTTTAAATTCATACTGGCCATTAAATACTTAAGGTGCAAAAAAAATAATGCACTGAAGAAATAAAACTGAAGTCGTCATTTGTTTTCTGTAGATGTTTGCTGATGTAGCGGAACATTATTTATTTTATAGGTATTTTGTATGTATTAGTGTTTTTTATAAAGTTGATAAATTAATTAGCATCTATAAAGGGTAAGTTATTGTATATTTTAATGTTTTTTGGGCTACGTAGAGAGTACGTACATTACATAGAGAGCTTCAGTTCTGTGTATGAAGGACTTCCAAAATTTTGTGTTTTTATTTATTAATTTTGTGTGATTTTTATTGCGATTCACTAAATACACCTATTTACCATTTAAAAAATAGTTTCGGCAAAAAGTGACTATGAAGTTTCGGACAGACGGACAGACAGTAAAGTACAGATGGTACAGATTGGAATCTGCGCATCTCCTAAAGAACTGGAGTCAGAACTTAAAAAGTGGACTGGCTTAATTTGAATTTAGTTTTATTAAACAAAGCGACGTCGGTACCTAACTACTTAACAAAATCATTTCATCTCCTCTGTTAAAACCGTTACTTTAACAAGACTGGAAAGAAGACAGTTTTAAAATAACTCACAGAATTTGCGGCTGAATTCTTTTAAAATAAACTACTAAGCTTGAAGCGAAACTTTTCTGCTTATAAAATGAAATATTTGTATAAAATCCTTGATAACTAAAATTATTTTACTTTATGTATCTCGTTATTTTGTGCAGCATCTAGTGAGTAACTTGTTTTTTTTTAGTTTTGTTCTAACAATCCTTTGCAATTCATTCTGGAAGCTTGTGGATTCGAGTTCCACTTGTACTCTTCCATTTCTTTGTGCGTTATTTAATTTAGCACTTTCATTGTACATATTAACTTACCTTTTATAAAGTGGTGTTGGTGTTAAAGACATAACATGATGGACCCCATGCAAACTGGAGTTATCGCCAAAATATCCTAAGGAATTTTTCACACTTTCTAACAGAGAGTTAACAGAAGATCTTCTTCGTATGGTTCGGAACATTTTGATCCCCAAAACTGAATTAATTAGTCCAGTCTTATAATATATATTGGAATTTGGACTCTACGGCCCTATGAATAGGCCCTAAGAATAAGCGCACCTTATAATATTATAATCAGTAAGTTAGTTCACGTTGTGAAATCAGGATTCCTTTTACGTAACGTAACTTACTCGTATATTCAAAACAGCAGTGAAAATATTATTAAATTCAAATTCAAATGGTTTATTGCTAATTAAGTTCGAATAAAATACGTCGTATCTAACATCGATTTCATGTTAGTCCTAATGGATGTTACATGTTATTACGTTGACTAATTTGCAATAATTAGACATAACTATTCGGTTAATTGGGTTACAGATAATAGGACAACAAAGTTAAATGCAAATGGATGAAGGTCGTTAACTTTTTAGTCAATATTAGAACTGTTGTTGGTTTTAGGTTGTATCTGACTTTTTTATATTATCTTGATCGACATACTTAAGATAGATAAATGTGTAAGTATGTAAGTATATCAATATCCGTATATTGGTTTCTGAATATTATTCAACAGCTATTTAGGGGGCCTTTTATCAACGTTTTGTTGTTGCCATGTAGATGATAAAAACCTTATCTTTAATAACATTTTTATCACTTATAATAATGTTATTGAATCCTTATCAATCTGTATTACTTGTGGTTATTTGCTTTAAAAAATGCGTCGGTAGATAGTTGCGTATGTGGTTTATGCTCACATTTTGCGTTACTCTTACTTACTTAACTTATTGCTAAAATCAACATGAATGTGTCATACTTCATAGCATTTATTTTTGGATGAATTCTAACTTTCTACATTTACGACTAACAATCATTGCAATAGACTAACCCAACCATTAAATCTCATTAAAGACATCCCATATCAGCCGTTATCATGATCACACAAATATTACGCGAAAATATCAACTACAATTCTTTGTAAACAGCTAAATTATCAACCCGCGCCTCAGTCCAGTGCGGGGCCGCCGCGCGAGCACCGACTCTTGCGCACGATAAAATTAAACGGCCTTGACATTCTGAGGAACATGTTGACAAGTCAATAATAAATCCAGATAGCAGTGATAATGTTGGGTCTATTCAAAGTGGGGAATAGCCGTGTATTTTGGAGGGAGTGGAATGTATGTAATAGGTTGAAGTACCATTCTGGAGTGGGAGTGTTCGGGCATCGACCGCGGTGTGTGAGGGAGCCCGGTATGTTATAAATGCATTACGAACCGTCATTGTCGTCTAGTGCATGGTCGACCGGTGTGAAGTGATGTAAATATCAAATACTAGTAGAGAAACACGATGACAATCCAATAAACAATGACGAAAGATCTATAGAAGTCGAAGCATGCCATTGATAAAACTTATATTGTAGGTATCGAGTATTGAGTAATACTTAAGCAAAATTTTATTGTTTATACATGTGGATGCAACAGCTATTTAGGGTTCACAGTGGTGTAAAAGTCCATTAAGTCATATGAATATTTATTCAGTTGTTAAAAGTATTTACTGATAACATCGAATAAACAGTTGTGATTATTATCTTCTCAGTAACTTCACAAACTTAACCTTTTGCTTAAAAATATATTTACTCTAATAAAAAAGATGATTAAATATACTTAGTCAAAATAGAAAGCATTTTTTATTATTGTTTGCAATTATGAATGATGAATAAAATTTTGTAATACATTGCGTAATAAATGTTGGTATAACGTATTTATTTTAATAGGTATGTATCAACATCGTCTCTACCAATAGGTACGACTGAGACACGCCAGTTTAACTCCTAATTATTCATACCTTCCAATTTTAAATGACATAAGCGTTATATTATGCAAATTAACCGAAATTTACATTCGCATTGTAGATGTGACCGAGGAAGTTACAAAACGGAGATACGAGAACTGCCGCGCGCAACACCTAGTCAACGCTTACCGCACACATGGTCATCTCAGGGCGACTATTGATAATGTCGAATACAAAAATGCAAACAGGTAAGTTTTAAAATGTTTACAAACCCTTTCGAAACATCAAAGATTTTTTTATTTATTTTGAATATAATTACCAAAATAAACGAGGCATATCAATCCTTACTATTTGTACGTAAGTATTATATCTGAGTAAAATCTAGGATGTTATCAGGAAATCTTATCACTTGGTTATTCGGTGTGCAACATAAAAAATTGCTTGGCAAATCGATTAAATATCGATTTTGGCAATGTAATGTAGGACGTTGAACTAAATTCATGAAGTGGTCCTATGTTTGATAAAGCGCAAGAGTTTTTTGAATTTATGTATTTAACACAATTTGAAATAAACCAGTTACTTAGGTATTATTTAATTGTATCTTCTGTAAATTTTAACATTAGCCGCAGAACTGACAACCGTTGGAGCCGTAAAGTTCTTGAGTGGAGACCGCGACTCGGTAAGCGTAATGTTGGACGCCCTGCGACAAGATGGGATGATGACATTCGAAGGCTGGCTGGTGTGGGCTGTATGAGAGTGGCCGAAAATCGAGAGCGGTGGCGTGCATTAGGGGATACCTATGTCCAGCAGTGGACGAGTGTGGGTTGATGTTGATGAAGTTTTTAAAATCAGCCTGTTCACAATTCCAGAGACATCTCCGAGCTTCAAGTGGCCAAATATGGCCTCACCGCTGAAGACCCGTGGACCTGGGCTTGCTGTACGGGTACAGCGGTCAGCAGACAACCAAGACGTTGGTCGACGAGCTAGAAAAACTGTACTGTGGTCCGATATCCTACGAGTTCTCTTATTTGGAGGTACGGTTACACTGTTACATCTTTGATGTTGATGTTGGTGTGTGCACAAGGCAGTGATGTAATGGTATTTATGACACCTTTTTTTCTTTTTCGACCCCCTCTGCTCAGGATGAAGTAGAGATTATGCGGTCGACCTCAAGCGGTATTTTTAGGAATGTCCCTAAAAGTACCTGTTGACACTAAAAACTCTAACTAAAAAGGTGGGACTTGGACTCTCCCACCGAAGGTTTCGTGTGAAGGCATAATTAGTTCAGTTACTATTAATATAGTAATATTGATGGTCAAATTATACTTACAGACGGAAGCAGAAAGAGAATGGTTCGCCCAACGAGTCGAGAGCTCCACAGACGCCTTGGAGAAGGGCAGGCGGGTGGAGATTGCAACGGAAATGCTGCACTCCCAGGCGTGGGACAAGTTCCTAAGCACCAAGTACCCGACGGTGAAGCGGTACTGCGGAGAAGGCGCCGAGTCTCTGCTCACGTTCTTCTCCACTTTGTTCGGGCTTACTACTTCAGGTAATGTGCTATGGTATACTGTGCTATGGTATATGGTCACTGACTTGACGAAAAGCATAGTGACGCCAATAAATACACGTCAATGGTGTCCATCCAGAAGTAAACATTTGTGGACTTTTAAAAAAGGAAATAAATGCGCCAGACAATGACACCAATCAACCTGGTCTCAAACTAAGGCAAGCCCAGTACTATGAGTAACTGTGGAATCATCTGCCAACGATGGTGTTTTCGAGCGGATACGACCTAGTGATCTTCAAGAAAAGGGCTTATTCCTTCCTTAAGAGTCGACAACGTATTTCTGATGCCTCAGGTGTTGCAGATGTCCATGGGCGACGGTGATCACTTACCAACAGGTGAGCCTGTCTGCTCGTGTGTCCGCTATAATGTAAAAAAAAACTCCCAATCTGGCATCAGTGGTGGGGGCGATATCTTTTAGGTTTATGGCGGTAAAATTTAAGCTAATCAACACCCACGGTACGCCATAGCATTAAACGCTGAAGCATTCCAACTTAGTCCTAAGCTGCTCATGCGTGGAAATATTAATAAGACGCTTACAAATTACATTTACTTGAGAAACAACAACTGTTGGGAAACAGCCGCAGGGGATTCAAAATTACATATTTCGGAATAAACTTTGCACCAGAGAGAATTGGTCGAGTTTCTTAATACGACTGAAAATTTCGTATGCCACTGGGATTTTGATCAGAGTTATAACAAATTGGGAATAGTTTTGGAGAAGGCAACAGTATCCTTAGATGTCTTTGCAGAACTTTGGAACCTAAGACACAAACTGAATGGACACATAAATCGGATTTAGTTGACATTGATGTCGACGAGTTTATTGACCTACGTGTTAGTAGTAAATCGTATCGTGTCTTGCCCGCACACGTTCCCTATACAGGATGTATCTGTGAACATTTACATCCTTTTAACCACGTCCTCTATCAACCATTCTGAACAACATTTGTTCAACAACTTTTTCAAATTCTTCGAAAAATTTTTCGACTCCCCATACAAAATGACCAAGTCACGTCACCGACTTTGTATGGAAAGATGAAATTTTACTATGCGAATTTTTAAAAGCCATACAACAAACGTTGTTCTGAATGGTTGGTAGAACACGTGGTTAAAGGGATGTAAATGTTCACAGATACACCTTGCATGTATAGTCTGTCTCTGTCATATGTGCCGAAATATACTGAGATTAGGTACTAAATTAAAAAAATACGCTATAATAACGCTCATAAACAAAAGGTTTTTCCACGGATAAGTTTGTATATTTATGAAATCAGACAAACGTCTGTCAATCAAATAATCTTCTATATTATAAAGAGCTAAATTCTAGAGAAAACGACAAGGCTTATAGGCTACCGAAATAGCGAAATCTTTGCGCGATGTAATCGACGCTCAGCACCATCTATTGGAACAAATTCGTAACTCGCAACCTGCAACTTTCGAATAGGTACCTAGTTTCTAAAACGTATAACCAGGATACAGTTCTCTGTCTGGTTCCCCTGTTAAAGGGTTGCGAAGGTCAGACGGCAGTCGCTTCATTGTAATTACCAGACTCTCCAAAATTATTAGTCATGGTGTGTGGTGCATTACATACAATGGGCTCTAAAGTGACAGATTTGGACGTAACTGGAAATTACACGCTAATATGAGAGAGAATACAAACACGAATGAAATAGCACGATTTTTCATGTTCCCGCATTAAGTGAGGTTCGTAAATATTTTCGTCAGCTCTGCTCTACGTGATCATAATTTCCAACATAACGTTATTCATATGTCCCTAAAATACCCACCATGAGCCACATTTTTGTTTTCTTACATCCACGAAGCTCGATATTGTTTAGGTAGGTACATTTAGAATATTTTGGGATTGTTGTTGTTTGTAAAATCAATACCAAAGTTTCGTATTCCCTAATTAACATGCAAAAATCTAATTATAGGCACGATATTGTTTACAAATTATATAAAGGGTTCTAGAAATCACAAAGGGCAATTTAGGTATAGCAACTGAGATGTAGAATACAGTATCGACAAAGACCCCTTGTAAGTTCGCTATTATTCCTCTACCCCAAGGTTGTCTGGAAGAGATCGCTATTAGCGATAAAACCGCAGAAATTGTATGTATAACCATAGCTTTAAGTTCTGTAACCTCTTGTACAATAAAAAGTAAGTAGATATTTATCTATGTACCCAAATAGCAATTTGAATCCTCACCTCAATATTTTCGAAAATCGGTTTCGCTGATTTTATTCGGTGCTAACATTTATAACAGTGAATGCAGCCAACCTCCTGAAATACTCGTATATACGAATTTGTGAAATGCATGGTTCGACAGCTGTCGCGGTCTGTCGCTGTGAATTATTGCGAATATTTCGATGCAAACGCTACGGATAGGCGAAGGCTATGAAAGGACAAATACTCGTAGTTATATCGGGAAATAATGTAAAAGCGTTGCTAGAGAGTGGTTCTCTCTCACTTTCTCATCGCGTCATTTAATTCCAAATTACGTCCAAAGGGGTCGCTTTGTAGCTCTGATTCAGGGGGTCTACTCCGCCAAACGATATCGAATTATTCGCAACGATACGTCAGTTCATACAAAAACCCTACTTTGACACAGCTTAAAATACGAATAATTGAATTTGACAACTTCACAAACGTCAAATCTCTATATCTCGAGATGATACTCTTAACGATACCATCAGAGACGTCGTCGGAATGTTCGTCGATTTGACGTTTGTGAAGTTGTCAAATTCAATTATTCGTATTTTAAGCTGTGTCAAAGTAGGGTTTTTGTATGAACTGACGTATCGTTGCGAATAATTCGATATCGTTTGGCGGAGTAGACCCCCAGGATTCGGAGAGTCTGGTGATTAGAATAAGTCGACTGCCGTTTAAGCATCGCAACCCATAATAGGGGAACCAGACCAACTGAATCATGGTTAGATGTTTCCGGAATTTGAAATGAAACTATTTCTTGGAAAAAATAACACGAGAAAACAAAAATTAGAATCTAAATAAAAAAAAAATCAAATTGTATCAAAAAGAAAAATTAAAACAGATTAGGCCTATGGCAATGTCCCCAAAATGCTGGCAGTATTTTGATTTCCGAGAAATGATAAATATTTATTCAGTGTATCACAACATTCAACCAAAACAGATGAAAGTAAACACAGCCTTTTCAAGGCACATACTGTGTCAAATGTCCTGGGTTACTGATGTTTTCGCTCACCGCCGAGCTAATGGGCACATAGATTGTAAAAAATCTAGGACCTACGACTACAACCCCCTGTATAGAAGATGTGTACTCTACCACTGATCTACCATTGCTTTTTCACTTTATACTTCGACCAGGGTCCACCAAATGGTGAGCCACTTTGTACGGACCTGTAGAACACAGCTATATTATGCATTACTTATAGGTACTTACACAAAGATTATTTTGTCATTTTCGTTATTCGTTTGTTTTATAAGTTTTACGATTATCATTTGCGATGGTTTAATCTCCATGAAACAAATTGGTGACCTCTGTGCGCATGTGTGTAAACGGATATTCAGCTAAAAAGTTAAAATACCTGCTCAGTAATTTGACTACTTATGTCGATAGGTACTCAGAAAGCGTAGGCTTTGTTTGTCTCCCCAATTTACTTTTGGATATATGAGATGAAACCCCTTTTGCGTTTAGTCTACTTGTGTTTAGGGTAAATTCTAATTATAAAAACTAACACGCAACAGAATTAGGGACTACATACCCAATTACGAGTAATGTTACGTATCTACCTACTTTCATAACGAACGAGGTTTCGAGTAACATTAAAAAAAATGGTCTGCAAAACTTTCTAGAATAGAATAGAATAGAAATAATTTATTCAGTACTTGATATACAAATTACAATGGGTTACAAAAATGTCTTAAATCTAATAGGATGGTACAAAGAGATAGCAAAACAAGATTAAATAAAACAAGTACTAAAAAGGCCTCCACTCAGCTTGATGTCGAAGTGTTCAGAGGAACACCCCGACGCTGGTCTTCTGTGGATACCTAATAATAATGTCGCCACTGCGCGCACGAGTTATTTCTGGTGTTGTACACGGCTATTGCTTTAGACTTTGAAGAAAAGGATTGGGTAGTCTGGTGATTATAATATAGCTACTGCCGTCTGACCTTCGCAATCCTTTAACCAAGGAACTAGGCTAGCTGAATTATGAGTACTCGTTTCAGAAACAATCCGAAACATGTAGGTTTCCTCACGACGTTTTTCCTCTACCTACACAGGCATAGATTTGAAAAATCCACAGGAGAATGGTTGCAGTCAAACCATGATGTCCCGGTTTTAATTCGCGTTCTTATCTGCTGTGGTACCATCGCTCAAGCCTGCCTGATCCTCTGTTTCGCTTTCGCTTACAAAACTTTACCGCAAATATTCCAGAGGGAGTGGAACAAGTGGTGATAGCCATGGCTCACCGCGGCAAGTTGAACGTGCTCAGCGGGCTGCTGCAGTGCCCGCCGGTCAAGATCTTCCACAAGTTCAGCGGACAACCCGAGTTTCCAGAAGAAGCTAATGCTGCATGTGATATCTCCACTCACCTTAGTAAGTAGTTTCTCTTCTAGTAGTAGTAAGTATTCTTCTTTTTATCTGGTACACTCTTGGCAGACCGGTAGTGATCTCATGTACTCGTTGTAGTCTGAGTAGTAGAGGCGGGTCGGCGCAAGGCGTGGGCAATGTGGGCCACCGCCTACGGCCTCGCAGTACAGGGGGCCTCGCCCCTCAAACTTCCACCAGCGGCCCACATCACACACAGAAAAGAGCCTCGCAAAATCAGTCTTGCCTACATCAAAATTAGATCTTGTCCCACCCACCACTACTGGGTATGGGCAGTTGTAATGCGCGTCACTCTTGTCCGCCACCGCTGTCTGCTTAAGGTCATCCTGTTCCACTCGCTGATTGGCAGACTTGATGTTGAGTAAGTATTTTAAATCGAATTCTGGTCTAATTTTCACAAAAATGTTTATCTATTTCGACTTTGGGTTTCGATATTTAAGTGTATATTTTGAGGAAAATTTTTTATTTAGTAACGATACAGTTAGTCATCTTCTATGATAAGGCTGTCTATTTGGCCTATTGCGAAGCGTTGAGCGAGCTAAAAGAGCTTGATTCTTCCAAAGAATGACGAATCAACGATTATGATTATGATTTATTAAAAATGCCAGTAATCTTCTGAGATCTAAGTGCCTATTAAAATAATTTTATCAAGGTATACAACCTCGTAAACAAATGGGTCTCAGGGAAGATAAGGAAAGTTTACCTTGTTATTAAGATATCGGAATTTACAGGCGCCTCCGTGGACATCGCTGTAAACGGAAAATCTTGTAGATTTTCACTCCTCAACAACCCTTCGCATTTGGAGGTGAGTACTTACCTATCGTTAGATCTATATCTTCTCCTATACTATTTATAAAGAGGTTAATCCTATAGTTAACATCGAAACTTATAGGTAAACTGAAAAAGCGGAACACTTGTGCGATGTAACCGACTTCCAGCGCCATCTATTGGTACTAGTTTAAGTTGAGTTCCGAAACAAAGTGAGCGTGCCAGTACTGTTAGTACATAATGTAACGCCCTGTTGGTCTAGTGGTTCAGGTACCGGACTGTGACCAGGATTCGATTCCCAGGTCGAGCGAAAAGTTTATTTCGAATTCGTCGAAGTCCCCGATTTTCGATATAACTTTCGCCGCATGTAGCGGCAGCCATAGCGTAAATTAATTCAGAGTTTTCAACATATTTATGCCGAACACGAAATTATTCCCTGAATAATTCAGTTCATGTATATTTTTTGTAGTCTTTTTTGTCAGTGTAAATATTAATCAATTTATTTCAGGTAGCAAACCCAGTGTCTATGGGAAAAGCTAGATCAAAGCAACTACAATTGAGAGAAGGAGATTACTCTATCGACGGGTCATCGATAATGGGAGACAAAGTTCTCAACATTCAGGTCAGTAGATACAGAAAATTTACAGGTGGCCACACTTGTGCACCATGATTATATGTTTATTTATGAGGCAAGAGCCGGTTAAAGAGCCAATGGCATTGAAATGGTTAAAACTAATTACTAGATCCACTGTTCTTAGCTGATAGGTGGCAGACGAATCAACTGATGTAAAGCGATGGCCGTCCCCTTATACAGCTGCAACAACAGTGGCGTCACAAGTGCGATGCCAAACGGTAACCCCCTTTTTCCCCAATTGGGCACCGATACCCTCACTCACTCGGCGAAACACGCTGGTAATCTGTGGGTTCGTTCGTGGTATCACTCGTTTATCTCATTTATAGGTACTAAAGGGTGACTCTCGCATGGTAACAAATCCTAAATCATTGTAAATCTAGAACAGGTCACGCCGTTTAAACACTCACAACACAAAATTGATCCAGGAAAAAAGGGGGATGGCATCAAAACCTTTACTGAGGGAGGGTCGAGGAAGAACGGCAAAGTAATTTTCCGCCCTGGGCCGCCGATACCCACGCTACGCCACTGAATCAACTAATACCTATTTTCCTTAATTTGCTTACGTGATATCCCGGATATTTACTTTTTTTTTTTTTTATATATATAAGATGGGTTTGCACTTGACCTCATCTCACCTGATGGAAAGTGACAATGAGGTCTAAGATGTAGCGTGCATTCCCAGAAGAAGCCTATTCACTCTCGACTTAAAGACACCCAAATTGTAGCTCTCTGGAAACACAGAAGCCGGCAAGTTGTTCCATTCCTTAGCAGTTCGTACCAAAAAAGAAGAAGCGAAACGCTTAGTACGAGCTGGTGGAACTTCCACAGTGTAAGGGTGGATTCCTTTCGTCTTCCGCGTTGATATCCCGGCTGACTTATGTGATATCCCGAGTGTTGCAGATGTCCATGGGCGGCGGTGATCACAATCGGGTGTGCCATTTGTTCGATTGTCCGCTATAATGCAAAAAAACTGTTTCTAGATCCACGGCGATGCTGCTTTCACTGGGCAGGGCGTGAACCAAGAGACGCTGATGCTGTCTCAAGCTCCTCATTTCAACGTCGGCGGCTCCCTTCACGTAGTCGTCAACAACCAGGTAACTTGACAGATTCTTCGGTTCGCTTCTTATAGTTTCGGAAAAAAAATACTGTGCCATATAGGGAGGGACGGACAGACAGACCAGCATAACCAATCTATAATCTCGCTGCACTTAACGCACTCCTAAGCGTCAACCCTCGATGCGATCTGTTTGCGGATGCATGGATGAAGTTGGTGGCCGAATGTCGGAGATTTTGTGAACGAGATGTATGAGAGTGCCTGTGCTTGTTCAAATGGCATAATGTTATTTATTGTCTGTAGTTTATTATTTCTATTTTATTAATTTAAGTTACTCTAATTCAACTAATGTAATTGGCAATTGCCGTGTTTTTTGAATTCAAATAAATAAATAAATAATAAGGGTTCCTTTTTCTGCCATTTGGGGATCAGACTCGTAACGACGAGTTTACCCACTTGAGTATTGAGTAGAACCCACGGGTTTTGAGGCAGGTTAAGAGTGTACTGAAAGGTTGGGATCTGTATATATCGTCTTTTCTCTCCTATCACTCGTACATACTTATTTATTAAACCATTTTTCTTTGTATGTTTATAATTTAGGTAGGATTCACATTACCTGCCGCAAGAGGAAGATCCTGCAGATACGTGACTGACTTGGCGAAAAGCATAGCGGCGCCCGTCATACACGTCAATGGCGACCATCCAGAGGTAAACATTTGTGGACTTTTATATTGCTTCACTTCTTAAAAACGTAGCTGGAGATTCCATAAAGAATTAAATAAAATACCCTACTCAAAACTTCCCCTTATTACAAACAGGGGATAAAGTTAGCCATGGTTTAAAAATCATGCTATCACTTTGATTAGTTAACGAAATAATAATAAATTAAGAAATAAAAGTGACTAACTTTTTGTTTAGAACGCTCAAAGCAAAATTCCTATGAGCGTTTTTAATCCATACTAATCCATACTAATATTATAAATGCGAAAGTAACTCTGTCTGTCTGTCTGTCTGCTACTCTTTCACGCCAAAACTACTCAACGGATTTAAATGAAATTTGGTATACAGATAATCTAGACCCTGAGAAGGACATAGGCTACTTTTTATTGCGTTACTTTTCCACGCGGACGGAGTCGCGGGCGGCCGCTAGTTCTTTCAATAAAGAAAATGCTGGTGGGAGAATTCAATGAAATAGGTAATTTATCATTAACGCCCCGTTGGTCTTGTAGTTTATGTACCGGGCCGTGATCTCGGGGTCCTGGGTTCGATTCCCGGGTCGAGCAAAAAGTATGTTTCGAATTTTTCCAACATAGCTCGGGTTTGTGATCATCAATCCGCATTAGGCAAGCGTGGTGATTAAGCCTAATCCCATCATAGTAGCGATAACTTGATTTCTATGATGGAGGCCTTTGCCCTGCAGTGGGACAGTATATAGGCTGATACTACTAGGTAATTAATTTGCCTTCACCAGCTAGTAGCTAGAGCCACAAACATCGCGTTCGAGTACCAGCGGCGGTTCCGCAAGGACGTGTTCGTGGACTACAACTGCTTCCGGCGCTGGGGGCACAACGAGCTCGATGACCCCACCTTCACCAACCCGCTTTTGTACAAGCTCATACGGAATAGAAAGTAAGATACTGTCTTTGAGAAATTGTCTACCTTCTAGGTCACACATTAACAATTAAGATCCTTCAAATCGAGGACTTAGTCTATAAATCCAATGAAGGTTTTTGCAAATGCAAAATCCTGTAGATGGCGTTACGTTGACGTCAGGTCCAACTTTAACGACATTGGTCGTTTTGTACGTAACTTTGTAACTATGTCAAGATACGTCAAAATGGAACCAATCAACTCGTTGCTGGACATGACGTCAACGTTACGCCATCTATCGGATTTTGCATTTGCAAAAACTCTAATTTCTTTAGACATGTCTAGAGAAAAGTATCCTTCTCTCTTTTTCTCTCCTTCTCCTCTTTCTCTTACTCAATCTCTCACTCTCTCCTCTCTCTTTCTCCTCTCTCTCTCTCTCTCTCTTACATTAACATGAGTGGTCTTATATCTTATTGATTTGCTTAACTTGACTATGCTGTGCTTAACTTTGTGACCAAAATTACCTCCAAAAGACACGTAATTCTCACATTATGTTGGCACTGTAAACAGATTAAACTCTGAGCGTAGAATGGCAAATTTTATGACATTTCCCGAAACCAGCTATAAATCTATTAAAGAACCGACAATTTGTAGTATAAATGGTTTGTCCAAATTAAACGACGCTACCATCTTATTTATCGTCGTAACGCCCAGACAGCAGACACAATGGAAAATCAATTGTTTTATGCCTTCTAAAGGCTTATGGGCTTTACGACGTTATTAGACTCTGGCCGAGCTTTTGAAAATACTTAAACCTAATAATATGGTAATGTATTTTTAGATCCATCCCAGACCTGTATGCTGACAAACTAATATCAGAAGGCGTACTAACAGAAGATGCAGTGAACAACATATCAGCTGAATACTCCAAATATTTGCAGTCACAGTATGAAGCTGTACCCTCCTACAAGCCTGAGGTAATTGAGATTCGGGGTAGTGATGCTGACCTATCGATAGTTGACCTATTAGTAAGTTAATACATAGTAGTATCGATGGCATTAAAAGTGTAATAGTATCGATACTATCGATAGGGAATTGGCGCAATGCTATTTAACGTACGATAGTATCGGTAATATTGTGATTCCTATAATGGTGAAATACTAGATACCGAAACATAGCTTGTGGATAGTTTAAAGCTGTCGATACTATCGATTGTTTTGCTTAATTCTGGTAAAAATCATAATGCTATCAATAGTATCGGACGTAAAACTATCGATATTATCGATACCGATAGCTACTATTGACTTTTACTATCGATATCCTATCAATTTAGTACATCGATAGTGGACGTTCGATATTCAACCCTAAGTTTAGATAACAATACATCACATACGTTGCAGGTCCCAAACAATTTTTTTCTCTTGTAGATTGATTGAAAAATACCTATAGATATTTTGAAGCTATAACATCTTACAGAGTCAATGTTTGCAGACATATATTATCTTAGTTTTATGTCAATCACGTTTGTAAACCTAATATAATACGTCGGTGCCACTAATAACATAGTTTTCAACTAATTTGGAAATGTTGACACTTTAGAATACTTACCTGTAATTCTTGGAACAATATCTCTTGGTACCTAATCGAAATACAGCCGTAGACACAATTATTCTGAGCGAATTTTATGAAGAAATTTGAGACACAATCTGGAAGAGATACAAGCAAAACTTTATACTTGTACTCGTATACTGTTGATCATAATTTATAACAGAGCATGTATCCAAAAGAGTGAAGTATATGTGAGAAACAGGGGACGACCGAAAAAGACGGAAGGATTGTGTGAAAAATAACATGAATAAAAGACGACAATTTGATGACGCATTCGTCCCAGTCATTACTGGGACGTATGGAAAAAATAGACATATTGCGTCGATCCTTGATAACCTGTTAATTGGACACAAAGATGATGAATTTGATGACAGTTTCCCTAAACTATAGGCAGGCCTGTCCCACTCCGCGTGTAGGTATCGAACTTGCAAGTACATATAGGTGACTTACTTCCAAGAGCAATGGGCAGGGATGGGCTCGGCGCCCCGGGCCGTCGAGACCTGGGACACCGGAGTGGACCCGGGGCTTCTCAAGCTCGTGGGCTACGCGTCTGTGCAAACGCCAAGCGATTTTGTGAGTACCAAGCTTATATATTTTAGCACCATGGTTACGGTGTTATTGTGACCATGACCATGGCGCATGCAAGGGCGCCAAAATATCGGAAACCCAAAAATAAGTTTGGTAGCAATCCTACCTATAAAACTATTCTAACCATGAAAGTTTTAAACTTCTATATTTGGTTGGCAATAAATTCTTGAATTGTAAGCCTTCGGAGGAAATCAGAATAAAGAAAATTATAACACAATTAAATACATACCTACCCAATACTCGAAATCTTTATTGCATCTATAGGTAAGGTAGGTACATAATTAGCTGGTAACCAAGTGTAGGTATAACTATAGACTCGGAAGGGCACAACAAAATGTATTATAATACTACAATTTTATTACGATCATATACAGACTACTAAATAATTACTAACTAGTAAGTAATTAGACTACTAATTACCTAGTAACTTTTTTTTTCAGAACACGCATCCGCATCTAGCAAAGACACACGTCAAGAACCGTCTGAACAAGTTAACAGACGGGAAAGAACTGGACTGGGCGACTGCTGAAGCTCTGGCATTTGGTAATCTTTGTTACAATTGGTAAAATAGTGATCATTCCCAAAATAAATCTATATCTATACTATTTATAAAGAGATATAACTTCTATCGACAACCACAAGGCTATTATGTAATTTATTCGAAAAAACGAAACACTTGCGCGATGTAATCGACTATCGGAAAAATAACTAACAGCAAAGTAAAGTCCCGAAACAAAGTGAGTGAAATAAATAAATTGAGACAACATCACATACATTGTCCTGGTCCCGAACTAAGGTTATCCCTAGTGCTATGGAAACCAGAAACAACGAAGAAACCAAAAACACCCACCCAACACAAATAACTATTTCATCAACAAACATTTGTGTTGGTGCGGGAATCGAACCCGCGACCCTTACGTCTCAACCGGCGCTAAACGGGTAAATACAACTAATCCCCCATAAAACAAAACGCCATTTTGAGTTATTAGCCTAATAAAGTAACACACAATATTAAAGGGAGCTTGAGTTTAAATTTCTGAAATTTTACTGAGTTCGCGTATTCGCGGAAGGAAAGTGCCAAACCTAAATTAATCAAGAGGTAACTAAGTAAGCTAACTTACGCCCGAATTCTCAAAAGCGATACATGTTTGTTGTTTCAAAGTTAAGAAACGCATGAATATTCGGGGGTAAATTAGCTAGGTGGCTAGCGGTGCTAACAATCGTATCGATTGTTTTGCTTAATTCTGTTAAAATCACAATACTATCGAGAGAATCGGCTGTAAAACTATAGCTTGAATCTATAATATTGGCGTTATCGACAGTAATGTTCAAATTATTATTTTCTAGGCAAACGCGTGTCACCCTAGACCTCATCGTCACTATTCATCAGGTTCGATTGTTGTCAAACGTCAATATTAACACTTTGAAATACTATCGATACTATTGATTCTTCTTGTACAGTCAACTGCAAAAGTAGATGATCAAAATCAAAAATTCTATAGGTAGGTACTCACTATTGAGAGGAGTTCGCGTCAGAACTGGATGAATCACTTTGAGGCTATACCGACTGAGTTGGCGTCAGACCTGTATATATTTCATTGACACCATACAGTTTTGACGTGAACTCCGCTCAATAAGTGAGTATAGAGTTTTTGATTGTGATCATATTTGATGTTCTATTCATTGCCAATAAATTGGTGTTCTATTCATTGCCATAGATATATCCCTTGCCAACGCTAATCAGACATGTCTAATTTAACTGGACTCCAAAAGCTTGACCTAACTATTTTAAATTGCCAGGATCTCTCCTCATGGAAGGCCGCCACGTGCGGCTGAGCGGCGAGGACGTGGGCCGCGGCACCTTCTCCCACCGGCACGCCATGCTGGTCGACCAGGAGACAGAACACATCTACGTGCCGCTCAATCATATACACAAAGACCAGAAGGATTCTTAGAGGTAGATTAGTGTTCAAAATATTTACTTCAGGATCACTTCTAAAGGAGATCGGTAAATGTGTCTGAAGAGTGAGGACGTGGGCCGCGGCACCTTCTCTCACCGGCACGCCATGCTGGTCGACCAGGAGACAGAACACATCTACGTGCCGCTCAACCACATACACAAAGACCAGAAAGGATTCTTAGAGGTAGATTAGTGTTCAAAATATTTACTTCAGGATCACTTCTAAAGGAGATCGGCAAATGTGTCAGAGTGAGGACGTGGGACGCGGCACCTTCTCTCACCGGCACGCCATGCTGGTCGACCAGGAGACAGAACACATCTACGTGCCGCTCAATCATATACACAAAGACCAGAAAGGATTCTTAGAGGTAGATTAGTGTTCAAAATATTTACTTCAGGATCACTTCCAAAGGAGATCGGTAAATGTGTCTGAAGAGTGAGGACGTGGGCCGCGGCACCTAGCTTCTCCCACCGGCACGCCATGCTGGTCGACCAGGAGACAGAACACATCTACGTGCCTCTCAACCACATACACGAAGACCAGAAGGCATTCCTAGAGGTACACATAGTACATACAGACCATAACATTTAAAAAAGGAACAGATAGAATTTCAATTTCATTGCTAATGAAATGCTTTGTGAGTCTTAAAGCCATACATTTTTATATTGTCAAATGAAGTCTAGTCTGAACCCACCTTGAGTGATAATGGTATGGACGTAGGACTGTCCCAACCGGGCAGTGTGTAACTTAAGAAAGTAATTAGGCAGGTACTGATTTTGTTACCCCACAGGTAGCGAATTCAATCCTGTCCGAGGAGGCCGTCCTGGCGTTCGAGTATGGCATGGCGTACGACAGCCCGGACCGCCTGTGTCTATGGGAGGCCCAGTTTGGAGACTTCTACAACGGCGCACAGATCGTCGTCGATACCTACATTGCGTCTGGTGAAGGTAGATAATGTGACACTTACTTATTTACTTAAGTTACCTGCTTATACAGTATGCATCGGTAAACATTTACATCCCTTTAACAAGAGGAGTGGAGAAGTCCATAACCTGAGGTAGTTTCTTGCAATTCTTGCCATCAGACGACTTTTAGAAATTAGTCAAAATATTTTTTGACTCCCATTAATAAGTCATTTGTGACCGGCTTATATGAGAATTTCCAAAAAAAAACTTTGGGTTAGTGTGAGGAGCAAATCCAGGGGCGACAAATTTTCAAATCCGCCTCTGTGCGCCTGAAGAATCGGACATGATCGAAACAAAGAATATCTAACTTCCAATAACCAACATAATCTTTTCTCGAAGCTTCCTTTGCGAAGATATTACTCGTTAAAATATCGTGTAACCGTCATTAAGTAACCGACCTGAAGATAAAGTGCCGCTACTTCCAAAGAATAATTAAACGAAGCCATTTGTTCCCTGTTCACTTAACTCATCGATCATGAGTTAGAAGTGTTTGCCGTAGCCGCTAGTATGTCATTAGCGCTTAGCTTATCAACCGAGTCATTACCCAGCGACAATGAAAGCCAGGCTAGTGACAAAGCTTCGCAAACAATTTACATTTTGCCACAATATCACACATTACTGTTAAATTATTTAAGTGTGAAATCTTAACATGGACATGCCAACGTCAACATAGACACGTTAAGAATTCGAAACTACTCGTAAAAAGTCACTAACTCGTCTTACAAAGTAGACTTAAGTAAATGCAATGTGACATTCATCAAATAGCCCTAGCTTAGAAATTGGGTCATGATGTCTTTATGAGGGCTATCTCGTGTGAAGATTGCGATCCAAACTACGACGACTAGTGACATTTTGATCAATTATCGTACACGGTGATTGATCGTCATCGTCATTCATCTACAGATGGACCTCAGTTCTACGGTACGCCATCTTGCGGATTGTTCATACACAATTGTGGGAGAGCCATGCTTCGGCATGAATGCGCCGACTCGACCGGAGAGATACCACTGCCTCACAGAAAACCGGCGTGCAGCAGCTCCTGTGCTGTGTTTCGCCGAGTGAGTGAGGGTACCGCAGGCCCATCGGGGGGGAAGGGATAAAAGGTTAGCAGCGCACTTGTTGCATGTGTTCATGGGCGGCGGCAATTGCTTACCATCAGGTGATCCACCTGCTCGTCTGCTACCTATCACATTAAAAGAAAATACAGGATTGCCCTCAATGAAATATTCGACTTGTTCCTAGCAAAATGGGTGCGCAGCAACGGCCTTGTGATGCTGCTGCCGCACGGGTACGACGGCGCGGCGTGCGACCACAGCTCTTGCAGGATGGAGCGCTTCCTGCAGCTCAGCGACAGCTTCGAAGCCGCCCCTGACTCTGAGAACGTCTGCCTGCATGTCGCCAATCCGACCACTCCGGCACAGTACTTCCACTTGTTGAGGAGACAGGTAACATACGTAACTTGGAAGATACGTTTATTTTTAGCTCAGGGACAGCTGAATAAATAAGCCCAGCACCGGCCCCATTTGAAACTACCGCATGGGTTCGACGGTCGTTCCCACTCTATGCAGGATGGAGCGCTTCCTGCAACTCAGCGACAGCCACGAAGCCGCCCCTGACTCTAAGAACGTCTGCCTGCATGTCGCCAATCCGACCACTCCAGCACAGTACCCTGTACTAAGTCGAGGAGACAGGTAGCTTAAGTGTCACTCACAAGAAACGTTCAATCTAGCTCAGGGACTTCTAAATAAGTCCGCAGCAACGGCCATTTGAACTACCGCACGAGTCAACGGTGTCTCACCACAACTCTTGAAGGATGGAGCGCTTACTGCAACTCAGGCAACAGCTACGAAGCCAGCCCTACTCTGAGAACGTCTGCCTGCATTTCACCTATACGACCACCCTGACACAGGACTTCCACTTGTTGAGGAAACAGGTAACTTACGTGACACTCACAGCTGCCAATCACAATACTTGCTGAATAAGTCCGCAGCAACGGACAAGTGAAACTGCTACCACACGGATCGATCGGTCGGGATGCAGCATGGAGCGCTTCCTGCAACTCAGCGACAGTCATGTAACTGCCCTAGACGTGCCTAGACCCTGACCTGCATGTCGGTAATCCGACCAGCCCGGTACAGTACTTCCACTTGTTGAGGGCAGGTCACTTACGTAGTACAGTTGCAAATCACAGCACTTTAAAATCCGTCCTTCCCCCCATAAGGATGAAGCATAGATTTTGCCGCCCCTTAAAAGTGATCCCCTCCGCGCACCAACTACGCTTCGCTAATGGCTAATAAGCAATTACGTTCTGCAGGTTGTCAGAAATTACCGCAAGCCCCTGGTGTTGGTGGCTCCTAAGTTACTCCTACGACTCGCGGACGCCGTGTCGCCGCTGGCCGACTTCGCCCCCGGGACGCACTTCCAGCCTGTTATTGGTAAGTGAAACCAGCAACATTATATTTTTGTGGGAGAATCATGGGAAAGCCACGCTTCGGTATGACCAATTTATTTAATTTTTTTAAGCTACCGAATATTTTTATTCTACTTTAAAGTTTATTTAGGTGTGTGAGAACTCTAGTCGCCAAGTTGAAGCAATTCTTAATGAAATTTCTTGAAAAGTTCAAAAGCCTGCAAAGATTAAAACTGTGCTGTAACATTTAGTAATTAGATTAGGTGCTTACTTTTAATGGTGTCTGAGAACCACCCACTATAAACTTTATCTCCACCTTCACAAAGCTCATTATTCATCGACGATTAAATCCCGAATTAGTAATCCAATCTCGAATAAGATTCGTGAAGTATTATATCGCAAAGAAACTTCCTTGAATACTAATTTTAATTTTCGTAAAGTTTACTCTGTTAAATTAAATTTCCTGTTTTGTATAACAAAGTCGCGTTCTTATTTAAGTCCCGGACATTGGTTAAAAAAAACGTTTTTGTTCTCTCCAATCGGATGTAACGTCCATCCGACTCAGAGTCCAAAAGTAATAAAGGTCAAAGGATGCTAAAACAATGTAAAATTCCAAAAAGTCCATGATTTACTTAATAATGCGTGTTTATTGACATACATTGGTCTAACTAGGTATTCGCCAGCAGAGGCCCGTGTCAAATTCTTCGCATAGGTCCCTTCGGCTTAGGGAGGTACAAAATGTTGTTAAAATAAGTATTGGGTCATTTCTAAGTTCTAGGTCACTTAGGCCCGAAGCCCTCTTGGGTCGGGGACCGTAGCATGTTGCCAACCCTGCCCTATAGTTACGCCCCTTCCTATAACTTATTATAATGTCGAGTTCTTGGATAAGTTTTGCACAAAGCGACGCTACAGAAGTAACTGTAGTAGTATCAACGTGGAAGACTTTGTAACAAGGTCTTTAGCGTAGATTCTGCTAATTTTATCAGTACATAGTTAGTGTCTTTTTAGTTTAATTACTGAATCCTGGTTTCGGAAAACATAGTTACCGGGTGTATCAGTTGGCATTTACATTTTTTTGACATGACAAATATTATTCATAATGATTGGTATCACACGTGGTTTAAAGATGTAAATGTTTACCGATACGTAATTCCTACTTCATCAATACGTTGTAATATTGAGCCCGCTCAACATTGATGGATATTATTCATGCAAATATTTCGTCGTCTGATGAAGTACGAGCAGCAATCAATCCAATGCATGCAACAGTGAATCAAGCTGCAAGTTTGATTGATGTCGAGCTGGATTTAGTACGTACATTCAAGTCAGAATATCAGTCTGAATAACTATACGATTTATGCTTGGTTAAAATTTAGAATCAAACTTTTTACAGATCGAATTTTTATAGCCTAAGATCCCATTAGACAGTTCTGAAGGTATCTGTTTTTTTGATGAACCTAATTTTAAATAAATGATATAGAAGTGCTTTATGGATTAGGGATAGGCTGCATATAAAATATACCGGAAGCCTAATCCGGGGGGAAACAGGGGCAAGGAAAAAAAGTCAAAGTAAAAAAAAAGATAAAATAAAAAAGAAAAAGGTTTCTATCACAGAAATATAAGGTAAAAATTTGTCTGTTTCTCAATTTGTTCGCGCTAATCTCGAAAACTACATAACGGATTTGAATGTAACTTTTTTCATTGGAGGCCTGGGCAACATATTTATTTCGAAAAATTGTTTTAGTGTCAAACTGAACTCCACGCAGTCGCGTCCACTAGTTTCAACTTAATAGAGCGACTGGGACTGTCTTTTACAGGTGACAAAACAGCAGACCCGTTAAAAGTGAGGAGGGTGATCCTAGTCAGTGGGAAGCACTACTACGAACTGCATAAGGAGAGAGTGAAAGCGAACATAGATGACGTCGCTATCGTAAGGGTGGAGGGACTCAGCCCCTTCCCTCTGCAGGGTCTGCAGAAGGAGCTTGAGAAGTTCCCTAATGCTAGGAGTAAGTTAACAACTTTTTGCTTTTTGTTCAATCTGTTTGCAGGTCCCGGTACGATCCGATAGACAGGGATTTTGTATCGATAGTTATTAATGTGTCAACAGTCTTGTGTTCTTTATTTTCTCATTGGTAATAAAGAATCTTTCAATAATATTAACATCGGAGAAAGAAACTCAAGAACCTACTGGTTCTAAAAATGGGAATACTTAGTCATTTTGTTTCTCCATATTTTGTAAAAAAATCTGTACATCTCTTTGCAGAATTCATATGGAGTCAAGAAGAACATAGAAACATGGGAGCCTGGACTTTCGTGAAACCACGATTTGAAAATCTACTAGGACGTAAAGTGAGTACCTACCACTTGCTTATAAAAAATATTTAGAATAGAAAGAAATCAATTTAATGACTACGTTATTTGGTACCACACCAAATCAAATCAAATCATTCATTCGCAAGATATGGGTAGGTATAAAATCTGAAAATTTATTAAGAACCTACTATATTAAGTACATAGGTTTGTCATATTTGGCCAAGTACGGCATGCATATGCCGACCAAGTGTTAATATCGTATCGTCAAAGAAAAATTGTCTTGACGAATTTCTTAATTCATTACCTACGTAATGTGGATGATAGCATTATTTCCACCTTTAAAATGATGTTGTCTCAATTTATTTATTTACTTTTCTGTTTTATTTTAAGATCCAATATACAATAAAGAATATTATGACTAGTTTCTACATAAAGTTTTTTTTTCCAGTTACAATACGCCGGTCGTGCGGAGGCCCCCGTCCCGGCAGTCGGCGCAGCCGTGCTCCATAGGAAGGAAGTCGAACATATACTCAAGGAACCCCTGTATAATATCAAGTGATACGTTGCAACTCCACTAAATATTGATGTGAAGCTTTCACGACTTGCATTTACGCTGCATTCCAAAGATACTCTGGAAATGAATTTCATGTCCTATTTATTTTTAAACTCAAAGCCCGCCCTCGCTACGTTTCGGTACTTCATTTTGTATAAGTTAGTTTCAAGGTGTCCTAATATTATGTCGTGAATGTTGAATACATACTACAAGTTATTCTCCTTTTTGGTTTTCGCTAAGAATTATAGCGCCTTGAAACCATGTGCACGTACCTAACATAAGTGAGGTTATTAAAACTACGCTTAAACAGCGAGGTCGATTCGTACGACAAAAATGCCTTTATTGTGTGTGTGGCGACGAAGTAACATGAATGAAGTAGCGACTTAACCTATGACATCTAGATTCTAGGCGTTATAGAAACTCTTAAGTTTCTATAGAATTTTTCTCACTACAAATAGTTTAGTTGCTCGTAATTTTTGGAGTGAATTACGAGAAGAAGACAGTTGGCCACGCGAATCGACCTTAAGTTTTTTTAATTCTTTTTTTGTATGCCATTTTATGATTCTGAATAAGACTGAATCGTATATCGTAACGTTCTAAGATAATTACAAAGCCATTAATATAATTTAAAGCAGTTATTCATAATTTAACTGTACATATTGATTTGGCGCCCAACGTGTAATTTAATATTGTTCTGAAAATGTATCAATGTAAATAAATACTATAATTTAACACTAAGCTGACGTTTTATTTGATAATATAATCAATAGAATAACCACCCGGTATGTGGAAGGTAGGTTCGAATCCCGCCTGAACCCTTCGATGAACATTTTATGTGCGTTATTTATTTATGAATTAATTGCAAATACTTTGCTAATTGCAACAAAAATAAAATAGCGGGCTTAAAAAAATATTTTTAACTATAACCTTTAAGAATCTTTTCAATATAAGTACCTCATTTTACTACGTATTCCAGTATAGAAAGGAGAAAATGCCTGATCTATAATGTCGTAACTCAGTCTGGTTTATGGCTATAATAAAAACTCGTATTAATTGCTTCGCTAATGCAACGTAATGCAATACTGAAGAGAGGCGGTGGCTTTAATGAAAGCGTTCAAGAAAATGTACCTACTTACTACTATTAACCCTCCCAAAGTCAAAGATTCAAGAGTTCATAGCGTGTGGTTTCTAACCAAGCGCCATAGAGGGTAATACGGAACGGCAACACTTGTATGTAGCTACAGTCACGTATAAGTATACAACCTCATCAAAATATGAACCTTATATTCCTAGTATAAGAGTCAAGGTATTTACATTTTATTTATTTATTTGCCCGGGCGGCAGTTATTAGGGGCGGCGAGTGTCGAAGAAGAAAAGAAGGCGGAAAAATAGTCTTCCGCCCAGGGCGGCCAACACCCACGCCCACAATACACTGCGGACCAGTGGCGTAGCTAAGCCTGGGCGAGACGGATAAGTTCTAACCCTTAATGGACCCTTAAAAGTATTTCAAGTAAATAGAATCGGTCCCGTGCCAGCACAAATGCTTTTTGATGAAACAGATTAGGTCTGAGTGTTTTTGCGGTACCGACCGTTGTTTCTATTTTCCACAGCTACTTACAAACCAACGAATAAAATTGTTTGGGCACAGGAAAATGTAAATGATAATGTTCCAATTTATCTTGTTTATCAGAAACTTTTCAAAATCATTTTCCAAATTTTAATACGAACTTTAACATACGAAAAAGTTTTCTTGATGCTGATTGAAATATGCAGCAGATATTCCGATATTCTCCAGTATAGTCATCGCTTACTTTCTAACCGCAACCTTAAAATGCAATAAATAACTCTACTCGATTTTTGAGATCCATAATGTTTACGAAATATATTTTTGCAAAGCCAACATCTTCAAGAAGTCAAACTAATAACAAAAATCTTTCCACAACAGTTTCAGATTTCATTCCAAACAGTCTTGCCTTTCTAGTTTAGACTGCCTTAATGAGACCGTGTCTGATCTTAAAAAACATTTAGGTACGTAAGGGCTAAAGTTTATTTTTTATCTTTTTCTGGGTGTGTTAAAGATTTATTATTTATTATTTATTTAAAAAACCAACAGCCGTCTTATTACTTATAGCTCTTACAACGAGTATCTTAAAGCTAATATCAATAATAAATACAAATAAGTATTTTGGATTAAAATTAAAGCCACTTTATACTGTGGTAGACAGACTCAAATGGAAAGGTCTCCGATTAGGATTTTCAGGAATGCAAAAAGAAGGGAACGTTAACGAAGTGATATTGCTTTGTGAAACAGGGCTCTAATTTCATCTAGACCATACTGCAAAGAGTTTAAACACAAAAAAAGAAAAAGTGCCAGTGTTCAGAGTGTACGTACCTACCAAGTACCGACACCATATAAATGGCTGACGAAGGAGGAGCCTCCAAAGGGAAGAAGGGCAAAGGAAAGGTTGGCGGCGACATGCTGAGCGAAGCCTCCTTGAACAACGTGTACTATGGCTGCCACAATGTCCAGGAACTGCTGGAAGCCAAGGGGTACACTCATCCGGAGTTCGTGAAGAAAGGAAAAGGAAAGGGGAAGAAGGGAAAATAGAAAAATATCTGGATTTGTTATCATTTCACAGAGGGTTGTTGGAACGGACCATGGTGTCATAATGGTAAGTTAGGCTACTAAGTATTTTCTTGACTCTGATAAAATCCTGTTGGGCCCCGGCTTTAGGGTCCCATAATCCCATTCCGGTGGAGGCAGGGACTTTCATAATCTATCGCATCTAAACGACAAGTAATTCTTTACTTTTAAAGTCGAAGTTCAGTAAAAGGTACTTTTCATACGAACTCTTCGCATGAAAAGTTCTTCATGAAACACGTTGCTAAATAGGTATACTATGTTTAGACAATTCTACGACTCTACGTATGTTACGATGGTAAACAGTAGAGAATCAAAGATGATTACGGTCTGGCCAACCTCCACAAACGCAAGAATGTAGCATCACTACCAAGTGTATAATCAATAATACCTGACAACCACTTTCCAAAAACATTGGATATAATCTAACATTTAATTTCCGATGGCTGGAAAAGGAAAAGGCAAGAAAAAGGAGAAAAAAGAAAAAGAAGGAGACAGTGATGAGAAGAAAGCGAAAAAGGGGAGAGGAAAAAAGGGAAAGTCCAAGGGCAGGTATGGTCATATAACGTGACGAAAATAATCAAGTACCTACATAGTTAGAGCTACTTGACGTTTCGACCGAGGTTATTAGTATAAATATCTATGCAATGCGAAAGTTAGAAAATCGTATAACTATGTAACTTGTTATAGGTATATTCGTTGTTTCTGGTTTCCATAGCACAAGCGGAAACCTTAGTTTAGGACCAGGTCTCAATTTAATTTTTTTAAAGGCTGGCCAGTCTGATAAAAATCAATGGGAAATCGTTTTTTCTAACTTTTTAATGAGCTTAAGTTCGTTGTACTTTAGCAAAAGCCTCGTCCAACTGTGGACTACATCAGACTCGTGATGATGAAACGAAATCTGATAGAATATATGCAGTGAAAATAGCTACACGCAAAATCATTGAAAAGTAACTGCAGATTTGAAATCATGTGCATTTCGTACATTTACTAGGTCTCTAGTCTAATAAATTAAGCATTGGTATTTTTTATGTGATAGGTGGCAGACGAGCAGACGGATCACCTGATGGTTAGCGATTGCCACCGCCCATAGACACCAGTAACCTAGAATCACAAGTATTCAAACTTCCAAAGAAGATTGAGTACCCGTCTATTTTCTTGCAACCTGATTCACTGGTAATTTTGTTGGTAGATGCAACGTGGACATGCTAACCGAAGCGGCAATGGACAACGTGTACTACGCTTGCCACAACGTGCAGGAGCTCCTGCAGGCCAGAGGGTTCCACCCAGCCGACTACGCTAAGAAGAAGAAGAAGGGGAAGCGATAAACTAAAACTTTTTGTATTACTAAGACTTGTACCTGATTTATAATAGGGTCGAAAATAAAACATAGTGCTGGCATTTTCGAAATTCAAAATCATCATCATCAGCAACCCACACTCGTCCACTGCTGGGCATAGGTCTCTCCTAATGCACGCCACCGCTTCCGATTTTCGGCCACTGTCATCCGGCCCACACTTATCTGATACACTGCTCTATAATATATAACTAATCCTAACTTCATTATTTAGAATAGAATAGAATAGAAAAAGATTTATTTATTTTGTGACTAATTATTTCGTGATTATCTTTTTTAATTCCAGTAGGATTTGTAAATAAACAAAGAATCTGATTGAAAGGAAAGCTATTTTAGGCGAATTGAAAAGAAGATTCAATGTTCTTTCCAATTTCAAAAAAAAAATCAGGTGACGGAGGAGTGTGGCAGGTGACATGAAACGCCATTGTTACAATAAATCCAATGCATGTTTGTGTAAAATGTAATTAAATTTTGCGTGTTTACTCAATATGCTCCTCAAAATCAAGAGCGAGATGTGTCCAGGAAATATCAGGTTGGTGGTTTGAAGCTGTTTAATAGGAACCCTAAGTTCTTCCAGGTAAGAGGGAAACCTGAATAGAATAAACAACCGAAATAAACCAGAAATAGCTTAGAAAAAAATCTGAGAATTAGGTAGATTAATATTTAACCTAAAACCCATGTTGCTGTACTTAAGTAGGTCTAGTTTAAAAAAAATATCATCTAACAGTCCCCAGAGAAGAATAGAATAGAATAGAAAAACAAATTGGCACCAAAAATACAGATCATGTTATATAGGTACAGTTATTTTTTTCTTCAGTTAATAAGTTAGTTTTTCCCATAGGTCACACAACACAACACAACCACTGTTCTAAGTTATACGGTAATGGTCATTAAATCGATATTCAACAATTTTAAGACAAAAATGTCAACCACTTTCTAACTAAAGGCTAAAGTTTTAAGACTTTAAACTTAACTGCCAAAGTAATTACAGCATAAACCAAAGAACTCGTTTTAGGAGGATATAATTAGAGAATGTCTTACCGAGATTAACTTTAAGCAGCCTAAATTACTAGTTAATTCTAAAGTTAACAAGTTTCAATGTCATCTAGATATTAGGTAAGATATTTTCTGAAAAGCTGAAATAGATTTTAATACCTAACTATGAAGGTAGGTACAAACAAAAAGCAACGGACCGTCGTTATAAGGGCTAAAATAAGGATAAAGACGTCACGTATTGAATATTAATCCATTTCGCCGAATCTCAATGAACCTGGGATTCTTTGATTGCGATCATTATAGGTAAGAAAAGGTTTTTTTATCGCAGTGTAAGTATTTGAATTCAAAGAGTGAATTGTATCAATTCATTTGCTCCTGAATAAATATCAAACGACTGTCCTGCTCAATAGGTATCAAGCTTTTTCAGGAAAATCGTTAAAAGTTCGCCTCATTGACGTACCTCTCAAGGCAATGCCCTTGATGGTATGTGATTTAAATTTTATTTGCCTTACCTATAAGTAGGTACGGTGTTTTATGTAAGGTATCAATCGGAAAGCAATAGATAGAGCACCCATTGGAACACCGTGCAACGTGGCAGAACGGAGTGATACCACATCTTCCCATAAAAAAGGCTTGAAGAGATTTAGGTAGCCAGAGATATCGGGGGATGGGGAATTTAAACGTTGGCAGTGTCACTACTGATGTTGAGGGTGCGGACGCTTACCATCAGGTGATCTGTGTTCTCGGATGCCGGTTCGTTATCACATAAAATATTTCCGAAGACTCGGAGGTCGAGACTTAAAGAGTCGGGACAAGGTTGGAAGCCAAGCCAAAAGTGGATGAAGATGAAAGACGCCTATATTCAAGGCTGGCTTTCAATTAGGCTACCATTGATGATTCATTCATTTATCTAGAATCTGAGAGCAGATAATGGCAGTCCCAGCGGTGGGCATCGACCTGGGCACGACGTACTCGTGCGTGGGCGTGTTCCAGCACGGCAAGGTGGAGATCATCGCCAACGACCAGGGCAACCGCACCACGCCCTCCTACGTCGCCTTCACGGACACCGAGCGGCTCATCGGAGACCCCGCTAAGAACCAGGCAAGTCACCAGGCTAGATTAAGAGCCACGCATACGCTAGATCTAAGGTGACGGTCAATTAAATACAAGAAAAATCAGATAAGGGTTTTCCGTTCTGAGTTAGGGGTACCCTAAAATACTAATTGTTCAATGAGCTGAACTTTAAAACTAAATTCATAACACATGAGTAGAGAAGGGTTATGTTAGCGCGGAATTTCGTCAATCAAATAAATGCCTTTGAAGTTCCCTAAGAGCCATAGTTCGTAAGTTCTTGTTCTAAACATATATGTAGCGCGATCATTGACAGAGCTATTAAAACTTTCTACCCACTCTTTGAACAAACTTCGGAGGAAGAAGTCTTACGGTAAAATATTATAAGCATCATGAGAGTGAAATATCAGCAGCAAAACTTTTCAGTTGTTTGCGAGATGAAGCGCACACTTAGGTAATGTAAAGCAATTTTACTTCCCAGCGCTAAATGTATTTCTTTTTTTATCTGACAGTTGACAGACGAGTACACAGGATCACCAGATGATGGTAATGTAGTGACAAGTGCATTACCAACCTTTAAACTCCCCTTCCCCCGGATTAGGCCTCCGGTACCCTCACTCACTCGTGGTTTTCCTTTCAGGCGGCTATGAATCCGAAAAATACAATATTTGATGCTAAAAGATTGATCGGTCGAAAATTTGATGACCCGAAAGTCCAACAAGACATCAGAAATTGGCCATTTGAAGTAGTATCTGAAGGAGGCAAACCTAAAATAGTAGTAGATTACAAAAATCAGAAGAAAAGGTTCACTCCTGAAGAAATATCGTCCATGATTCTGACTAAAATGAAGGAGACTGCAGAGATGTATCTCGGGGGTACGGTGAAAGATGCAGTCATAACTGTGCCGGCGTACTTCAACGACTCCCAGAGACAAGCCACTAAAGACGCCGGGGTCATCGCCGCTCTGAACGTACTCAGGATCATCAACGAACCGACCGCTGCAGCCCTCGCGTACGGGTTGGACAAAAATTTAACGGGCGACAAAAATGTCCTCATCTTTGATCTTGGAGGTGGGACATTTGATGTATCAGTCCTACAAATAGCTGAAGGCTCACTATTTGAAGTAAGGTCAACATCAGGGGACACACACTTGGGAGGAGAGGACTTCGACTGCAGAATGGTGGATCATTTCGCTCAGGAATTTGAAAAAAAGTACAAGAAAAATATCAAGGGAAACCCAAAAGCTCTGCGAAGACTCCGAACTGCCTGTGAGAGAGCGAAAAGGACGTTATCATCCAGCACTGAAGCAAGTTTAGAGATAGACGCCTTGCATGAAGGTATAGATTTTTATTCAAAACTGACTAGAGCTCGGTTTGAAGAACTGTGTTCAGATTTGTTTCGGCAGACCATAGGCCCTGTTGAGAAAGCGTTAAAAGATGCTGGATTAAACACTAGAGAGATTCATGATGTCGTCATGGTGGGAGGCTCTACTAGGATACCAAAAGTCCAGAGGCTATTGCAAGTATGAAGACAATCTGACTGACATAAAAAATCCAGTAGTTAGCATAATAGTGTTATATAGTAAACTCACCGGTATTGTTTACAGGAGTTCTTCAGTGGCAAGACCTTGAATTTATCTATAAATCCTGACGAAGCAGTAGCTTATGGTGCCGCGGTTCAAGCAGCTATCTTGACAGGATCCAAGGACACGCGCATCCAAGATGTTCTCCTCGTAGACGTGACCCCGCTGTCCCTGGGCATAGAAACTGCAGGAGGAGTTATGACACGTTTAGTTGAAAGGAATTGTAGAATACCAACGGCGCAGAAGCAGATATTTAGTACTTATGCTGACAATCAGCCTGCTGTTACGATCCAGGTTTGAATAAAACGTGATCAACTATTCGATAAAAAATATTTACTTCCTAATGACCTTTTCGTTGAAATTGCAGATTTACGAAGGAGAGAGAGCAATGACCAAAGACAATAATCTTTTAGGGACGTTCAATTTGAGTGGTATCCCGCCAGCTCCAAGAGGAGTGCCGCAAATTGAGGTAAATTAAGGACAGCCCGCAAGCAGTTTAAACATTAGTGTGTGTGTATCAAATTCAACGAAGTCACGAGTATCACACATGAAGACAGGAATATGGCCCAAAATAGGAATCGGGCCTAGGTTCTGGAGTGTGCCACGCGCGCGTCACTAGCCAAGGGTGCCACAAATACAGACAATACCTTCTAAAAACATGTCAAATTGCAGGTGACCTTCGACATCGACGCAAATGGGATCCTCAACGTAAGCGCACAAGATAAAAGCACTGGCCGCTCTGAGCAGATAACCATCTCGAACGACAAGGGGCGCCTCAGTAAGAAAGACATCGAGAAGATGCTCAATGATGCCGAGAAGTTCAAGGCAGAAGATGAAGCTGTGAAGAAGACTATTGAAGCTAGGAACCAGTTAGAAGGATATCTTTTCGGGTGTAAAACTGTTAGTTCCTACTTTTTTTATTATTCCTTACGTTTTTGGTTAAGTCCTCTGGCAAGCAAAGTAAGATATTGTTTGTGGCAGAAGCTTAAACAATAAACGCAGTCGCACTGCTCCTATTTAAATTAAAGTCTACCACACTGATACTATTTGTTTAAAATCAAGAAGGTTAAATATTCAAGAAAAAGCAATCAGGACTTCAGGAGTTAGGCTCACTGATGGCTATTATAATTACTAAGTCAGGTACCCGAAAGCGAGCAAAAGAAGGCTTTTGCTTCGTCTACCTATACACAAGGGTGTATAGACGAATTGTGCGATGTACCAGGGCTAGGCGAAAATCACTTGCACACGCAGCGCACTGCGCATGACTGAACGCAATTTGCGAATGATATTTTGCCGGCTAATCGGAACACCTATTTCTTTATCCTTTTTACTTTCGACAGGCAGCTGAAAATGCGAGCAGCAGGTTGACAGATGCTGAGAGGACCGCAGTCCTCAACGAATGCAACGACCAGCTCAAATGGCTAGAGACGAACCCTAATGCTTCCAAGGAGGAGATGGAGCGACGGCTGCAGAGGGCCCAGGGGGTATGCCAGCCTGCCATGATGAAACTCCACGGCGCACTGGGCGGGGGCGGGCCCAGCTGTGCCCGGCCTGGTAGCTCGGGCGGACCGAGGGTTGAGGAAATTGATTGAAAAAGAAAAAAGATCCAACGAAGAGTTCAACAAATATGCAATCATGAACCCTAAAATATGAACCGAGACGATAGGACAAATGAAATAGAACGAAACAAAGAGAACTGCTGATTTCAAAAACACGATAAGTCAAAATGATAACAAAATATAAAATGTGTTACATATGCGCTAATATTTATTTTTTACATCCATTAGTGTTTATAAGGGCCATATTATTATTTTCATAACAAGTATGAAAAATAAATGCACAAACAATACGGTGTATCTAGTTGTATCAACAAGGTGGCAGAACAGCAGGCAGGTCACCTGACGGTAAGCAATTTCCGTTGCCCATAAACACCTGCTAATCTTTGCACTGCGGGCAGGTAATTTGTAAATATCTTACTCGAGTGCACTTCAGAGTTTCATTGTAGGTATAAATAGCTTAAATTTACCACAATTAATTAAAATATATAAATATTTCATTCAAAATGCATGGCTTCGCTAACGTGAGAAATATACACAGCCTTCATTAACATAACATGACTGCACCTCAATAAATAAAATACGGAAATCATATAAAATCCTTTATTACAAAAATATAACAATATGTCCGAGCACTAAATATTTGGTGAAATAATATGTAAGCTAATTGTGAATAATTTAATATTTTTATCATAATTGGAACAACATTGCATCTTTGCAAAACAACCCTCAGTATTGAATTGACAACAATGTTTTACGACATTTAGGGCTGAATTCATCCACATTACATATGAGTTGGAGAATAAATTCATTTCATAAACGCCATCAGTTCGAAATTAACATAAAAATTGTTCTATTAGCATATTAGAAGTGACCCCACACTTGCGTGTTTTGAGCGTCGCCGGCGTCTTGCCAGCGACCTCCCCACACACAAGCGTTTTTGTGCGTTGCATCGACGGGGCTCAAAGGACGCTAGTGTGGGGTCACTCTCGATTCATAATTTAAGAGAACCACCGGTAAGAAAAAGAGCCCGTAGTCCACCCAAGTGAACTAAGCAAGTGGACCACAACCCTAGCCCGGTAGGTCAGTGAATTTCCGAAAAAATAGCGTTGACACGGAATGAATTTATCCTGCGAATTAAAGCATAACTCTTATGTTGAACAATTCTGAATTTGAGATATTACCAATAATAAAGCCTCATTTATTTTGTCCAAGCAGAACTCTGTAAAACATCAAAATCACAACGCATAGCACGCACATTTAAAAGAAATCGTAGCGTTAACATATCGTGCTTACGCTACGATTACGCTAGTACTCAGCACGAAGCACCTTTGTCGACGAATAGTAGCGTATCATTTCAAGGAAGTATACAATGCATTACATTACTTCAAGAACATTCTTCAGAATGTATTGGATACAAATATTCAATAGATTCTCTAAGGAACCCGACTACGCTAACGTACCTAATGTACAGTGGCCAGCACATCAAGTTACTACAATCTGTCAAATTTCCTCAGTTGATATTGAACCTAACACGTTTGACATAAAAGTGAGGTTCGATTGAAGAAATTTGACAGATTGTAGTAACTTGATGTGCAGGCCACCGTACCATACGACGTTAGCGTGGTCGGGCGCTCACATTACGATACTATTCTTACGTTTGTACTATCAATATTAGTGATGCTAACGTATGGTAGAGCTCTTCAATTTTCATACAAATCGTTCAAGATACATCTACGCTACAATTTCTTTGAAAAGTTCTGAGCTCTTCTAAGTTTTGATAAAATTATAAGAATCAAGTGCGATACCTACTCATTCCTAAGGAAACCCTTCAAAACGGTACAATCCACTTTTATTAAGATATGCATTAATTTTGGCAAATTAGGCTCCTATAACCCCCACTTAAAGATAACCACGGTTAAACCCCTAAAATCAAAGCAAATAATGACCTTTAGAAACAAAAGTCCGATTATGTTACGGCCTGATTCGTAGGTACTCGTACAGTCAGCAGCAGAAGTCACTATACAGTTTAGGTGTTCAAAAAGGTTAACGTTTAAACTTCCAAAAAGTTTTTGACTTTCATGATAGTTTTTACTTATGAGCGCTCAATGACTCGCAGAACTCACAGATAAACTTTCGATGAATCACTGATGGACCTATATGTGTAAAAGAAAAACTCAGATGTTAAGATTACATGTGACGAATAACGCCTACATGAAAATGACAACTAAGATGCCAATATTTTAGTGACGATCCAGTCTAAATGTTTTCTTAGGCATCTTGACCGCTCAGGTATATCTGCTGCTAGCTGCACAAAGTTGTTCCTTAGTTTTACGTTACGTTTACGAAGTCGAAAAAATAAGTTCCTTGGATGGACACTTAACGGAACCTTAGGAGCTTATCGGCCGAGCTAACCAACAAAAATGGTTTTTATTGCCTGACCAACTTTACCTTAAGAACGCCTTTTGTTTCTAAGGGTCCAACTATGTCATTAAATATCTAAGAATAATTACCCACATATCTACAAAATCCACCTTATTTATTGCTTAAGTAAATATTTTACTCGACAAATATTTTTGTGATCATGGAGTACTAAAAATACTGTGGTAACAAGATAATTCGTTCAAGAAAGTGGGGGGGTGGGGGGTCGTGACCAATAAATGTTTGATATACTCTGATTTCTAATCACTGTAAAGTAAACTGACAGATGTGTCCAATGTGTACATCCACCACTACATTATCACCCCACTTCCATTTGGACACAGCCAAAATGTCAAAATGCATAGAAACTTGTCATTTTCATCTGTCAGTTTACTTTACATGATTATGAATCAGAGTATAGGAAGCTGCATTGCCATGTCATGCCAAGCCAAATCAATTGGGTTACCATACCCAGTTTAACTACAATAATTACTTTCACGACTTTATTCGACAAATTATACGGAGTGTTATCAATATAACTGCGATTCAGTTTTTGAACTTTCGCGTTACATTATACAAATACTTGATACTGCTTGACGCAGCAAGTACCATAATGTACCAAACTTATATATAAACATCCTCGCGTTTAGACCCGTTTATACTATTAAGTATTTGTATAACTGCGAATTCATATGGTTTGTACAGTCGAGTTCAAAAATATGTATACACTTTGGGACCTTGTCACAATACATATGTATAAGAAAACGACTTCCACTTTCTTATAAATATGTATTGTGACAAGGTCCTAAAGTGTATACATATTTTTGAACTCGACTGTACATAATAATAATTTATTTTAGTCAAGCACTAACGGCCGCTGTCAGAGACGTAATTTAAGCTAATGTTCAATAACTTAAGTATCGGTAGTCTTTATGCGTATTGAAATAGGGTCAATATATTTTCTTAAGAAACCAACTTAGTTAATCATCGACTCTGAGTGCGGCAGTAAAACAACATTCTCATCAGTTTCGATTTGTAAGACTATATGAACACTGCTTTTATATGGAAATACTAGGTACTTTTTAATTATCAAATCTTCCTAAAATTGCAATACTTAATAAAGATTGAAATATAATAGGAGCTACAACTAGTTCGATGCAAGATATCCAATTAACTATTCATAATTTGTAATTTTTAATTATAAGAATATTGTGACAATATTAGTTAGTAGGCACTGAATTTGTCATAAATTAGGTTGAATTTTGGCAACCAAACTAAACGCCTGCCCGCTTATTACAAAACGTGTACTAAATAGTTTAAAACTGATGCTTGCACTTTATTTGTAATTTTTATAAAAGTGACAGCATCATTTTTAACCCATTACTAATTTATTTTTGTTTTATTTAACTGGTTATTATTTTGTAACTCGACCTGACGTCGTCGGTAAACATTCAGCTGTTGTCGCGAGTGGTAGGCCCGCCACGGTGTTCTAATGAAACAGTGGCTATAAGGTGGCTAAACAACAAATAATTTTAAGTCATTAATTCGCTGTGCCTCATTCAGAAACAACGTTTATTGCCGCCGTTGTTTGTCATATAAGCGTATCTATCTATCTACAACGCTGTAGATGTACAGGTTTTGGTAAACAGTCACATCTCTTTAACCATCAATTCTACTATCCACATCCTGTTTTTTCGGCGACTTTTTTGGAACATTCTTCCCATATATAGCATGCACAAGTCACGTGATCGACTTTGTATGAAAAGTTGATATTTTTTTACGAATAAGTAATAGAACAAATATGTTTTTTAGGATACCTAATTGGTAAATAAGGTGTTTATAGGGATATAAATGTTTACCGAAACACCCTGTCATGCAATATCTACTATCCGTAAAAAGCTTGTACTCTAAGCATTATCTAACATAATCGTATTTTCAATTTAACACATCATTTGAACTATTGTTTCGATGACACATTTTATAATCTGTAGTTAACTAATACCACAGGTAACACTAAAGCACTAAAGTCATTAATTGTTCAACATTTTCACTATAAATCCCTATTCTACATTTTAATGACATTAAGATAACTAGCAAAAAGCTAACATTACCTTTTGTACGAGCCTTTATTGCGAATTAAGGCATTTCAGAAAACTAGTCCTAAAATTATGTTTCCCATTACGGAATGATTGAAAATATATTTTTATATCCAACATAAAATATTAAATAATCAACACCGTTGTCTTAAATAATCCCCGCTCCGTAATCTAATAGGATAACAATCACAGACCGCTAATAATAAACAATAAAAAAAGTAAAGCCGGTAACCTCAATCCTTCGACTGAGTTCATTGACCTACTCGTATCTATACTCTGGTTTTTATGTGAGCTAAACTGACAGATGCAAATGCCAACCATATGCCAACTGACATCCATTTTGTCAATTTCGCATCTGCCAAATGAGGTCAAAATGTATGGGAACATGACATTGACATGTGTCATTTTAGTAGTTCTTTAGATTTTCGCTTTGGACTTCATGAATAAGAACGGGAATTAACGGAACGTTTATTTGTCAGACTTTAAAGTCAAACCAGGTCAGAATCGATTGAAGACATTTGACACATAGTCGAAACGTTAAGCATTAGTGACGTTTCGACTACCTCACAAGATCAGCGAACAGTTTTGTTTACTTAAATTCCCGTTCATATTTAAATAATCATTTGTTACTTTAGTCCACATAATTAAAAATAAATATTGGTGACCTCCGATAATATTAAATAAGTGTTCTAAGTAATTTCTGTACAAAGGCAGCTTGGATCTCGTCGGCCCTGAAAAGAGAACAATAGGTTAGTTAGCACATTCTCAACAATGGGGTGTTTGACTAATCTCGATATAAGCAGTAAAAAAAAACATTATGTAATGTTAACATTCAATGTCCATTTTTAAAGTAACTATATGTATTTTTTTAAATAATTATATCATTGAACTACCTATACATTGTACAATAACTATTATTATAAAACCATTTACTGATGAATGATGACTGAATGATGGCTGACACATACGTCATACTTGTGTACAGGTGCCGCCTCTGGGACTGGTCTGCTCTGGTTTACCTCATTTTTAGCATTACCACATTTTCTTCATCTTGAGTAAGTATTGGACTGTAGGAGGTGGTATGAGGAAAACATTGTAATAAACATTTTGGCGATTAAAAAGAGTAACTGGCGAGTTTCTTGCCGGATCTTCTCGTCAGAATCAACTTTCCGATACCGGTAGTAGAATCGCATTATGTCTATTTATTTTTTAGTATATCTTATGTATCAAGATATATATTTAATTTCATTTAAATCATATACATTATCTTTCAATAGTTTTAAATATTTTCTTTATGTATGACGATTTGTAAGTGCTGTGTACAAGCCTATGCAAATAAAGAATATTTGACTTTGACTTTGACTGAAACGAAACATATTATGAAATAGCTAACAAACAAAAGGAGGAGGGGAACTCTGGGCCCAATGTTATCAAAATGAAAAGCATCCTCAAAAATCGGTTATATTTTTGTAAAGAAACTCACAAAATACTAGACCATTTTACAATCCAGAATATTAGAAAACTTAAAAACATCGTATAAAACTAACTATCGATATAAAGTGAATTTTATGACAACACAATAATCGTTAAAATGTAAGAAATTGATAATCGATATTGTACGTAATCTATGAAGTACTCAGGTTAATAAGAACTCTTCCGAGATGAAGTATGAGGTAATGTATTTTTCTTTTTCGTAAAGAAAAATTGATTTGACAAGTAGTGTTAATAAAACGTTTGTCAAGAAAAATATTGAGAATTTCATGTTTTTTAAAATCGCAACAATGTTACTAATTTCAAAGTTGTGGACGGCTTTTTATCACGGAAACTAATTACACAATAGGGTATTTGACAAAAAAAAATTATGTGTTTAATCAAAAGACCTCTCAATTTAAGAAACATTACTGAAAGAATTGCTCGATTCTGATTTGAATCACCTGAGATATCACAACTTTAAGAGCACATATTTTGGGCCAGCCCAAAAACGCTCTATACAAAATGGCTACGGCAAGTGACGTCACACGCCCGTATCTTGTATGCGCGTCTAGTAAATTTTGTTTGGTAGCTATATCAAATGTTTCGTTTAAGTAAATGGTTTCATAATAAAAGTTGGTGAAAAATGTACGGGTAGTTCAATGATATAATTATTTTTTTTTAATTTTATACTTTAAAAATGGACTTGCCCATGAAACTTTGAATGCTCATAAAACCAGCTAGACTTTATATTTTTAACTGAAAATTTTGGCCGTTGGTTCTTATTTACCAGTATTTTGGAAAAGTATAAATATTTTTTACTATATCGAGATTAGTCAAATACCCTATTGATTAGGTATAATTATTCTGCCAGTGATTCGATGATTGTTGAAAGATCGAAAGTCGATTTTTCCTCGTTACTGCCCTGTGGAAATGTTTTGAAATCAACGCCTAAGGGCCCAAGAAGCAGGATGCGGCAGAAAATCAGGCTGGAGCGGTCCTTACCATACAACGCCACATTGTATAGTACTCTAGTAATGAGTACATCGAACCAAAATTGTAGTTAATTCTGATTGAGTTTGTTATGTGCCAATATTATGTCCGGCCCTCTACCTACTTGCATAATTTAGTCTTAAAGTGATTAAAAACATTGTGCAGACACCATTGATAATAGCTGTTTTATTATAGGTACCTACTTAACCTCACTTTTACTATTAATTCAAATATCTCGATTCATGGATTGCCTAACTTTCCCAAAATTTTTGTGGCGAATTGTTGTTATGAATCTTTCAAAATAAGGCATCTTTAATTTGTATAACACTTGAGCCCACAAATATATAAAACAGTTGCGTTCTCCTTTACTAGACGCGCGCACAAGAGTCTAAGGTGTGACGTCACACTTCAGTAGCCATTTGTATAGAGCGTTTTTGGGCTTGTCTAAAATATGTGCTCTTAAAGTTGTGATATCTCAGGTAATTCAAATGAGAATCAAGTAATTCTTTCAACGATGTTTCTTAAATTGAGGGGTCTTTTGATTAAACACATAAAAAAATGTCAAATACCCTATTAGTGGGTATCCAGTTTGAGAAGTTAAAAATGCTCACGTTTATAACAGTGTACAGAAGATAGATAACAGAGTATAGAAGATAGATAACAGAGTATAGAAGATAGATAACAGAGTATAGAAGTTAGATAACAGAGTACAGAAGATAGATAACAGAGTATAGAAGAAGATAAATAACAGAGTCGAGAGAAGTCGCCGGCAAGAAGTTTACGCCAAAAGACGCTAGAGTAGGGTCACTCTAAGTAAAAAGTAAAAGTAAAGTATTAGCCTATACTATCCCGCTGTAGGGCAAAGGCCTCCATCATAGAAATGATGGAATGAAAGTCTACTACTATGATGGATTAGGCTTAATCACCACGCTTCCCTAATGCGGAGAAGATAGATAACAGAGTATAGAAGATAGTTAACGTATCGAAGATAGATAACAGAGTATAGAAGATAGATAACGTATCGAAGATAGATAACAGAGTATAGAAGATAGATAACAGAGTACAGAAGATAGATAACAGAGTACAGAAGATAGATAACAGAGTATAGAGGAAGATAAATAACAGATTGATGCTCACTTGTTGCTGGTGACGGTGTGCATCAGGTTGATGATGTACCGCGGGCAGACGTCCTCGTGCATGACGCGCGCGTGGAACAGCAGCCCCTGGCACGCGCAGTACAGCAGCTCCACCAGCGGCCACTGCTCGGGGATCAGCCCGCGCTGGTAGCCCCACGACCCGAGGATCTGATCAAAGGTTAAAACCGTTATTGTTTGAACCGTAGGAGAGCCATGAATGGGTGGGCTCGACCGGAGTAATACCACGGCCTCACAGAACGCCGGTCTTCTGTGAGGTCGTGGTGTAAAGCAGCGTCTGCGCTTTGTTCCGCCAAGTCAGTGACGATCCATTATAGTACAGGCAGCAATTAGATAGCGACAAAAAAATTACAACATAACGTAATATTACATTGTTCACATTACATTACATTTTATTATACGACATGTCAAAATGTCACTATACTCTAATTTATAATCATGTAATATCAACTGACAGTTGGCGGGTTGTCGCGTTATCGTAATACAAAAAATGTGTCGGTCGTGAGTAATCGAAAAGTTCAATTGCGATTCAATTATTTTTCATTTTCTTTTCATGACATGAGAAAATCTTGGAAATTACATTTGGAGGCTGATTGATGTCCAAAACTTCTAACTAAATGTACGAAGTGTGTTAAAATGTAGTCATTCAATAAACTTTATTAACTCATTTTTATTAAACTAGTATTCTGCTTAGTCTAATAAAACACAAATATCAACATAGTTTTTCTGATTGTAATAAGTGTTGATACCCCAAGGTTTTTTGAATTTGCCACCATTCTTTATAGTCACGTTTTGTTGGTCAGACTTTTATGGTGAGGGAATATCTATGATTTAAATGAAGATGTCATGAAAATAATCAAAGGATTATTTTCATGAAAATAATCAAAGGATTATTTTCATGACTAATTGTCAGAGTAAAGTTGAAGATGAAGCTGGACCTCAGTCTAACGCCATCTAGCGGGTTTCACACGCAATAGTCCCTATTACATTCATTTATACGAAAGATAAATCATCAAACCTGCAACGTAGAAGTGATGGGAGCGAGCGCGATCGGCGTCGACGGCGACGCTCGGAACGCGGCGCCGGCGAGGAAGCCCGCGGGCAGCGCGTATAGCGCGCTGTCTCTGCCTTGCGCGCGGCATAGGAGACACACTATTAGCTGGAAAAAACACATAAACACATACATGGGCTAAAGAAACAGACTTTGTAGGGAGCGAAGAAACGCACCGGGGAAAGAGCCCTTAGCAAGTACCTGGTGAGCGTCTCCCAAGATTCGGTCCGTATACCGAGACGGTAGGAAGGGCCATGGCTGGTGGAGGGACCTGTGTCTATAAACACTATTTACAAAGAGGTAAAATTTTCAGACAACGATTAGGCTTTAGGTAAACAAAAAAAAAACACTCGCGCGATGTAATCAAGTCTCAGCGCCATCTTTTAGTAGAGTTTGAAACGAGTGTCCCGAAAAGAAGGGCCTCTGATATATTAATATACTAGCGGCCGCCCGCGACTTCGTCCGCGTGGAAAAGTAGCTTTTCACCCCCCTTTTAACCCCTTACAACCCCCTTTTCGCAATAAAAAGTAGCCTATGTTCTTTCTCAGGGTCTAGATTATCTGTATACCAAATTTCATTTAAATCCGTTCAGTAGTTTTGGCGTGAAAGAGTAACAGACAGACAGACAGAGTTACTTTCACATTTATAATATTAGTATGGAAGTATAGATAATAAGATTAACAAGTGTCCCGCCCTTATTTTGTTTCGGGACTGAGTTTTGTGATTAGTTCCAATCTTCGCCAATAGATGACGCTGGGAATTAATAACTTCGCCCAAGCGTTCGGTCCTCTCGGGTTGCATATTATAAGCCTTGTGGTGGCTTTTAGATATTATCTCTTCATAAATGGTATATGGTATATAAATAAATTCACACACCTCATGCATCGTAGATACTTTTTACTGCACAACAAACTTTAGAACTAGGGATACAGATATTCAGTGTACAATTTAGGCCGGTCTTATTGCCGGGAGCGATCTCTGCCAGACAACTTGCAGGTAAAGAACATTATATAGATAGAATAGGGGGCAGTCACTCACAGAGTAATAATTACAGAAGAGACAAGATAGGTATAATTAACCGAACTTTTTGCTGTTTTGTCATTTGGACAGTACAAAGACAAGCAGTTTTTTCTTCTACTACCTATTAGTTCTAAACTGTCTATTGGTGAATAGAAAGGATTGACGGCTGGACCACCCTCCAGTGTAAAGTAAAGATGTCACCCAACAAAAACAAATTACGTAATGATTTAAATAAATTCAACCGTTACCAAGGTAAGTAAATACAATTAGCGGCGCATTTAACCGCCCAAAGAATATTTTTTATACAAACGTACAGTCAACTCCAAAAATATGTATACACATTAGGACCTTGTAACAATACATAATGTAACAAAAGTAGAACGACCTCTACTTTCTTAGTGTATTGTGACAAGGTCCTAAAGTGTATAAATATTTTTGGAGTTGACTGTACCTACTTTACGATTTTATATAGAGACCCAAAACTGTTAAAAAGAAAATTATAATTATGTGCGACCTGTGTGTTTGTTTGTAGATTTAGAGGACAAAATTTGAATAAGGTTAAATTAATATGGAAAGTATACTTATTTTGAATGTCTGGTTTACTTTGTAAGCATACATAACTGGATGGTGAGAAGTTACAGTTTTAAGTAATGTGTTTACCACCACCCACTAATAAGCGGAAAATATAGCTTAAAGATAAAAATCAAATATGTAAATAGATTCAGACAACAACACATACATTATCCTGATCCCTAACTAAGGTTTTCCCTTGTGCTATGGAAACCAGACACAACGAAGGAACCACAAACACCCAGACCCAACACAAATATCTATTTCATCAACAAACATTTGTTATTGCGGGAATCAAAATGGAATTTTATCCCGGTAGCCTTTTTTATTTTCACGGGTAAGTACAACTAAAACTCACTCTAGCGCGATGAAATCGACTCCCAGCGCCATCTAACGGTTCAGTTTGGAACTACTATCTCGAAGCGAAGTGAGGTCGGGCCACTGGTAAGTCTAATAAAATGGAAACATTTTGAACTTGGAAACTTACCCTATAAATGCCTATGTAACCACCGAAGAACAGTCCAAGTTTCAAATGAGAAAACTTCAAGGATTTGAAAGCTTTCGTAGGAGTCAGGATTTTCGGTATAATCGTCCGAAGAATCGTCATTGCGCATCCAACGCCGAAAAGTTGCGCAGTGCCCTGGAATAATATTAAAAAAGTAAAATATCAGCCTTTAAACTGTCCCAGTGCAGGGCAAAGGCCTCCATCATAGAAATCAAGTCATTGCTACTTTGATAGGATTAGGGACCACACTTGATAGTTAATGATATAAGACAGTGTTTCCCAAACTTTGTTATGCCATGACCCGGTAATTTTCACATTGACCCTTCGTGACCCACTGAGTACCTACTTTCAAACTTCAGCTGGTTCCGTACTCATGTTTTTAAAAAATGACGACAATGTCGCGACCCGGTTATTTCGTTTTGGTGACCCGGTACCGGGTCGCGACCCGGCTATTGGGAAACGCTGATATAAGATTTGAAAAACTTCACGTGGGTATTAGTTAGGGGCTTAGGGGTACTACAATCTACAAGTACTGTTTTATCAACTTATTTTTTATCATTAAGCACAATCGGACCTGCCATCTTATGTGGTATTAAGTAAAGAATTCTATATATTACCTTTAGAACATAGTTCATGCAAGGTCCAGTGTGTGGACAAGCTGGACTTCTACCTTTGATTCCAGACACCGGTTTGCCGACATCTTTCGACACGCGAGGTGGGGTGAAGAACCTAAAAATCACAAAAAAAGTAAAGCAAAGAATCCGCTTATAAACTGTTCCACTGCAGGGCTAATGCGGATTGGTGATCACAAACCCGAGCTATGTTCGAAAAATTCGAAACATACTCTTGCTCGACCCCGAAACCCGGGACCCCGAGATCACGGCCCGGTACTTAAACCACTAGGCCAAACGGGGCGTTCAATCACAAACATAACTTTAACTGCCGCACTCAGAGTCGTTGATTAACTAAGTTGGTTACTTAAGAAAATATATTGACACTTATTTCAATACGCATAAGACTACCGATACTTAAGTAATTGAACATTAGGTTAAATGACGTCTCTGACAGCGGCCGTATATCCCCTTAAAAATTAAAGATCAAAGGCCAACGCAAATAAATTGCGTTGGCCTTTGATCTTGGATTTACGAGAGACTTCCACGTCCAGTAATACTCAGGACTCTTAAAAGACCAGTAGGGCGCCCGTTGCTACGTTTAAAGGACTCTTTCAAGCGGGACACGACGAGTTTTGGAATCCTGACAGTTGGCTGGGAAAATCGCGCTCCAATGAGGCCAGATGTGGCGCCAGCCATGACATCAAGAAAGGGGTAGCAAGCCACGACAAAGACTGGCTGGAAAATACAAAGCACAAAAAGGACCGTCGTGTCTTGTCTCCTCCAGCGGATTCAGGGTGGACGATCGATGTGGCAAGATTTGCCGGGCAGCAATAGGGCTCTATAGCCATCTCCGTAAATGTGGAGTCCCATTGTGTCCCACCAACTTACTAGTACTGCAATTTCGATCGTCAAAGATGTTGTGACCAATGATGATGAAATTGCGTAAAAATAAGTAATATATTATGTAGTATAATTTGGCTGCCAAGCCGAACATACCAAAACAATGGCGTGCGTTTATCGTTATCTCTATCCATTCTCATGAGGTAGAAGAAGATGGCACTACCCATCATGAAGATTAGGGTTTCCCTGCCAGGTGACCGCCGCAGCCATCCTTTCATTTCCAAAGTGCGAAGCCAGTATTCAAACACCTGGGAATACGAAGGATATAAGGATTTTTTTTTCATCCAAGCTTACGTAAGGATGAAAAATGATAAGTATTGATATTTAAACTTTTTTTATAGTAGTAATATGTAAGTGTGTCTTAAAAAACCCAAGGTAAGGAACAATCCGTGAGCGCGTCCGGCTCGCATTTATTCTAGAGGTCACTGTGTTGACTTTAAATGATTTCTACGGTCTTATTTTTATGTGATAGGTAGCAGTATAGTAACTTACCAGATTAACAAACAAATTAACAACCATCACTCTTCTATACGGTGGTTCAAAGTACACAGCCAGACCACTGATAGTGCACGGTAGCAAAACGGTGGTGTAGTACGAGAATTGACTGAAGAACAAGTGTCTGCAAACATTAACAACTACTTATAGTTAGGCAGAATCATTTTCTAACTCGCGAGAACTCCCCGAGAATTTCAATGACTATTTTGCGACCTATTAAACTTTTAAATGAGAACTATTGGAATATCCCTACATTCTGTTTATGAGTGAGACAGCAATGAAATATGGTACCTACTATTACTAGCCAAATAATAACAGCTGTGAACATAATAGTATGACATAAAGAAAGTGGAAAGATGTTGTTGGGAATAGTGAATACCGACATTACTTTTAATGATTGTACCTGAATATACAGTTCAATGTGACAAATGAACTTCCAACAGTCAAGCCAAATATTCCTGACTTGAGGTACAATTTAAATTGCTCCATCATTTCCTTCTTGCTCAGTTTTTTCCCTCTCATTAATATTTGAATCTAGAAACAAAAATACAGTTAATAAAAAATAATGTCATAAAAAACTTCATCCAGCGATACCAACCACCAGCTGATAGCTGATAAATAAAGGGGGGCCACTAGTCGACAACCATAATACACCACTGGCCGGTAGCTAGTAACTGGCCCCTATTATATTTTTATCACATACAAGCAGAAAACGCGAGTCCACTTTATCTATTATGTTTTTCTCTTCTAGTTGTCTACACACCTAAGGATTCTGTGGACTGTGGATTTTTAACAAATTCGCAAGTTTTAAGACTCTGTTTGGTCAAAGCAATAACAACAAGTTACTGACACACAATATCAGTGTCAACAATATAATTCAAAGATTCTTATTACTTTTATTTTGCAGCATATATTTGGATCTCATGGCCGCTTATCATCAGGCGAAGTGAGGTCATCTTGATTGTCCTCAAATTAAAAACAAAATTGTCACTAGTAACAATTGACATTACATTACATATCTATTAGTTATTGTAGACCAAAGTACAGCCTTATCTCATAAGGATTGATTGGTTATAAGCCTTACAGTAGCATAGTACATGCCCTTGTATCTCTTGATAGGATTTCCCTACACTTTTGAATCTGAGACTGGACATCTAGTTTTGTATTGATCAAAGAAAACTGCATAAATAAGTTTTCTTATCTTGCCTTAAAAAAATTGCAGACAACCAGACCTCCAAAAACATTGTAGGTATTTGTGTAGCTAGAGATTGGTCTCTTGTTGTGGGAGCTTAGTGAAAATTCGCCTGCCTTTTTAGCTCAATCCTAAGTTGTTGATCAAATAATGATGTGACATCACAAGTCTATGTAAAATTGTGGGCATGCTCTTGTAAAAACATACAGAATTATGATATGGCACAGAGAATCTTTCATGCTCTTTAACATAACAACATTGTTTTATCTATAATACTACTAATACTTTATCATAATACTCCAAAAATAATCAATCATTATTATTTGCTAATCTTATTTGATGTCTTAATACTGATAAGTTCATACATAATATGTATGAATTTTATACCGGTTCTATTAATACTTTTGGAATTTGGACTTCATGCAACAAAAGAAAGATAAAGAGGTACATTTTGAAATGGATCTCAGTTAGCCTAAAACTTGATACTTATAGTGTTATACAATTCAGGAAATCAATATTACTACGGTGGTATTTAAATAAAATACTTAGGTAAAAAAAGAATAGGTTTTGTTTTTGTCATGTTAATATTGGTTCCAAATTAAATTTCTTTCTTTCTTTCTTTTAGCTCTTAAACTTAAAACTCTAAGTATACCTACATGAGGCAGCAAAGAACTATTCTAGCTATGAACATTAGCAAATTAATCCACCTGTTTCAAAGCACAATAACAGAACATGAAAAATAATACTTACGAGATACACCATAGCATAGAATTTGTAACTACCCCTAATACAGTGCAAGAGCATGGAACTCGTTGCATTTGAACAACTATCAGTCCATGGATGAATGAGAGATCGACATTCGCTACCGCTGCAAGCCTTCTCGAACCAAAATTTGCTCGCTTCCACCATTATGAGGAAATGTGCACAATGAACTTATTTACAAAGAGACTTCGTATGTACGAGTCGATTAAATTAATATCACAATACAATTCCGAGCCTGGAAGACACGTCCACATTAACTATTAAAGTTGATACATTAATTTTATCATGATTAATGTTATGTTACTATTTTTAAAACGTTTAGTTTTCCGTGACTATATCTATATTACTTTACGCCTCAACACAAATTGATTTGGGCCTGTTCAATAAATAAATAAATTCTTCTCCATTCCTATGACTGACCAGTCTCACGAAACTTAGGTACAACACCTCCGGTAATATGAAACTCACGACAGGTTTAATGGTAACCGAACCGCCAAAGTAGGAAAGTAAGGCCATTAAATAGTTACTATGACATCTCTCACTCTTTCATTTAAGCCGTTTAATACAGTCACAGCGGGCCATTTTAACAATTCCGAAGCCGTAAACTATAAAAAAAAATCTGTCAGTCAAATTACTTCGCGGTTTATTGTCTGATTTCAAAATTATAATTATAATTTGCATTTATTACATTATAATTTGCTTGATTTTCAAACGTTATCTGTAAACCTTTGCAGTGTTTTTCATTTAAATAAAGATGCCAAGGGTTTCATGCGAGATATGTGGACTGAAAACAATTCGGGTGGGAAACAAAAAACGGGCATTTATGGCTCAATTTCCACTGGATGAAGCTCGGTTAGTACATTTTATGAATTAATAAGGATCAATAAAGGTGCATTTATTGATAATTTATTGTATTTCAGGACATATTTTCAAATATAAAATGTGTGAATAAATTTTACTTTAACACTAGTGCAGTGTAATATTTTATCGACTACCTACTTATCGATATTTTTTTTTGTATGTGTGATTCCCTCTTTAAACCTAATTTCATAAAAATCAATTATTTAGCGACCGAGCTGTTACAATTATGAAAGAGTAGAGAGAGAGCATTTACAAATATATTTTTTATGTTTGTTACAGAACCTTCAACACTGACACACACCTACGTATTACCTACTCAGAAAACGGCGTCAGATAATTTGAATAATAACAAGATCGTGTAGCCCGAGTACGTTCTTCGACTTGCTTAAGTTTTGATTTAAATACCTTAATATTCAGACATTTACAAAACTTAATTTTTATGTTTGTTACAGAACCTTTAACATTAACACACACCTACGTGCTACCTACCCAGGAAACGGCGTCAGATAATTTTAAAATGTATTATATATTTTATAATGTATGTTATAATTTAAAAAATAAATATTTTTTTTAATTTCATTTTTTACTTAAAAAAATTACAGGAGCTATCGATATCATTTTATCGATAAGCTAAAAATTACAGGAGCTATCGATATCATTTTATCGATAAAGCTAAAAAATTACAGGAGCTATCGATATCATTTATCGATGAAGCTAGCCATCCCTATTTTTTGGGTCATGTTGGCGACATTGTTTTGTCAAAGTTTCAGTTAGGTTTGCTAGGTTGGCACTGACCGAGGTCAATTCTTTGATACATTGCATCGTTTTATTCGTTTTCTTTTTTTTACTACGGAGTCCCGTCTCTTATAACGTAGTGATACTTGCTCAGTGTGACTGACGAGCTATGACATTAGATATTTTGTCTATGATTCGAGAACAGCGAATATCACATACTTTTTCTTTTTTTTAGGCTTGAATACATTAGTTTTATAAATTATAGTCCTCTCAGTCAGGAAAAAATTGATGGCGCCACTGCTGCTTACTGTTTAAAAGTATTGTATGGCATGAATCCCCGTCAGTTTTCCAACTATGCAATTTTCTTGATCATTCTTTTTTAGAACAAACAAAATGATGTAAAATCCGACCCTATTATTTTTTCACCTTTTGATAGTGAACATTTACCTAATTCAACTCTAAAAGTGCAAACTTGCCCTGTTTGATCTAAACTTATTATGCTTATACGGACTTAGATTATCTTTGGATAATCGTTTTGATGAGACAAGAAATGAGAAAAGAAAGAATTTGTTTTAGCATTATCAGTCGATAAACAAAAGGATTTTTTTTTTATATTTTAGCCTTCTAGAATATTGGAAGGTTTCAACCATGATGCATCGAAAAAATCATGGAATTAATGAATGGCGCCACTGCAGCTAGCGTCATTGAGTATGATAGGTAGCTCCATTGTTAATAAAACATGGGAACTCCGTTAGTTCCTCAAAAATCATAACTTTCTTAACGCAATATAGGCTAGTGTGCAAAGTTATTATTAGATAGTGGCCTGCTTGAGTGGAGGCCACGTGCAGGAGGCCGCAGCCGTGGCAGGCCTCTCACCAGGTGGACCGACGATCTGGTGAAGGTCGCGGGAGTCCTTTGAATGCGGGTGGCACAGGACCGATCTTTGTGGAGAACTTTGAGGGAGGCCTATGTCCAGCAGTGGACGTTTATTGGCTGAAATTATGATGATGATGATGATGAGTGGCCTGCTTAGTGGCCCGCCCTCAATTCATTTCGGGACCGAAGTTCTAACTGTCTACCAAAAGATGGCGGTGGGCGTTGATTGCATCGCGCTGGTGTTTCGCCTTTTCGGTTTGTATAAATGCGTTGTCGATGTCTATAGAGTTTATCTCTTTATAAATAGTATAGAAGAGCTGATAGTTTTACTCATGTTTTTGTTGACCCAGGTGAAATGCCGCCGGCCCGTAGTGCAATGAGCTGACGTCGCCACCTTTCGGCGGCGCCTTATGCACACCCTCTGCTGGGAGACCGATGGGTAGTCGCCGGCATGGGCTCCTGCAGAACTCTCCACAAACCCACACCCTGCTGGCAGCAGGGCAAGGTGGGGGAGAGTGCCTGCAGGCTTCCAAAAAACTGCCCCACCAGACAGCCCCACGGCTGGCTACGCTGGATTGCGCAGTCGGTCGCTGGGCTGAGAGGTGGGGTTTGCCGGTCTTTGCCGCATCCCACTGGCTGTGGGACGCAGCGCAGACCAGCGTAAAGACCCCCACAAAAGATGTGGGGGTGGAGTGAAGTAAAGAGATAGATAGTTACTCAGTATCCCTCGTGCAAACGACCCAACAGAAACGTTACAGAACATATAATTACCTACCACAATCTAATAATTTTACTCAATTGATATCATGGACTTATTAGCTAAGACATTCTAAATTCATAATTGCTAATGATTACGTCGTGTAGGTATTGTAAGAATAAAATTGATTGAACGACAGATTTTTAGGTGATACGTACCTACTTTGATGTGAAGTTTTTCGTATAGGTACACTCTTATCTAAATAAGACACTTACCTACTCGTGCAATTTTAGTTCTAGTAACAAGAAACAAAAAGCCCTAAATATTACTGCTCAACATAATTAGGGCTTAAAGGGGAAAAGTTACGAATAGGTATGTATGATGCTATGTCTCCTCATCTAACACTTTATAATATAGATCAAAGAATGGGGACAGAAACCAAACACTTAAAGCATATTGAGTGCTCAGGTATTCCCGATATGTATGTGGGGAGGTATAGGTACTTATGTAAAATAATTAATTTTTGACTTACTGCGTAGTATGAAGAAATTAACTTAAACATTCCAAAGCCACAACCGATCATCATGTCGTACGTCGCTCTAACACAACTTCTAGTCCATGGGTGTATAATTTCATTGCACGGTAGATCACCAAGTTTACTGTTTTCAATCAATAACTTACTGAATTCCGGCATATTTTAAAATGTTTATTACTATAACTACATAAAATACTTCGATCAGGTTGAAACTGTTTATGTCCGCTTTTATATTGAATACTTCGATCAACGAAATTATATTGTTGTTCGAAGACTTAATGTATTCACTAGCCACCTTACAATGAACTAAACGAGTTAATGTTTTCAGTATGGAAACAATAAGAGTTTTGTAATTTTAATACATAGGTACTTACCTATACGTATGTAAGTCTTCGTATTTATGTGTGTATACATTTTTCACCTTCTTTACCGGATACGTAGGTAGGTATTACTGTTTTTGTTAAACGCTCAATAACATTGTCATACAATAATGCCACTCCCAAAGATTTTATTATAGGTAACCATGAGGTAACTTAGGTAGATTACCTAACGATTTTTTCCGTGCACAGTCAGGTGTACCCACCTAGGTAGGTATACAGGGTTATTTTTTAAACACCGTCATCCTTCAAACTACCCTTTCTACTAACCATCCTGAACAACTTTTCTTCTACGACTTTGTATGTAAACTTGAATTTTTTTTCGTGAATTTACAAAAGTCATAGAAAAAAAATGTTGTTCAGAATGGCCAGTAGACAAAGTGGTTTGAAGGATGCCGGTGTCTTATCAATAACCCTGTATGTATAATTATAAAGTTAACACCAAGACAAGATGTTCAAAGGTCAATAACAAAAACAAAAAAATACAATAGTAGGTACAGCTTAGAGCAATCGTTGGTTCAATGCTCTAAGAGGTACAGCAATGGGCAAGCAGGGCTGTGAAAAACACACAAATAATCATTGAGTCATACATAGGATGAAGTCATACATAGGATAAGGTAATATTTTCTAATGTAAAAGGTATTTTATGATACCTTAAAGAAAGGCCTATGTTGCTATAAGCATGAACGAACTATCTATAGGATCTATCTTAACGTTTACATCCTTTTGACGACCTCGATGGCGCAGTGGCTAAGATGTTTGCCCGAAGCGCGAAAGGTCCCGGGTTCGATTCCCGGTCAAGTAAATTTAGGAAACTACATTTTCTAAGTTTTCTTGGGTCTGGGTGTTCTGGGTGGACGCCCCCATTAATTCGTCATCTGGTAGGTACTCATATTATAGGGGTTGCCCTAGTTTGAGACCAGGTTGATTGGGTGTGATTGTCTGGCGCATTTATTATTTATGTATTTATTTGACCACGTTTTCTATTTTACCATTCTGTGCAACAATTCATGAAATTCGCGGGTGAGTTTGCTTCGTGCGAGTTTTCCCCTAAGCCATTCATTCTATGATTTTGAAAATTTATAAATTATAATATAATGTTGTTCAGACTGCTTGGTAGAGCAGGAGTACAAGTTGAAGGAATGTAAATGTGTGATCATTAAGGTATCAGCCACACATCTGGTTACCACATCCTGTAAATTTTAGTCAATTAATATTCAACCTAACGTATAAGATAGCAAGATAGTAGTCGATTAAAGAAAAATTTGACAGTTTTGTATTTTGATGTGTGGGTGTACACTGTACATTGTATAGCGTCTCGAGGAGAAGCAGTTCCCTTGCAACGTCGCTGAGGAACCACTTCTTTAGTATAATATGTCTGCAACAAGTGTCTATTATTTGCACTTGAGGTACCTAATCTGACCTTGTGGGTTATATAATGAAGTGGTCTCGATTCCCGAAACGAGTGAGAATATACCAAAGCGCGCACACAGCTTGTGAAAGGGAGGGGCACGTCCGATTCGGTCGTAACGCCGGTTTCAAATTAGGCCATTCCTGACCTGACTCCAACTGTATAATAATATCGACTGCCTCGGTGGCGCATTGGATAGTGGGTCGCACTTTAAAGCGATGGCTGCGCTTGGGATCCCGGGTTCAGCACGTTAAGCTGTTGGTCCTTCGCATAGATTATATTAAATATACCAGTTCTGCGCCTAATCTCATTTCGGTCGTGCCACCCACACTGCACTGATATACCATCGCAATACGAGAGTAAGGGAATAGAGAGTGCACTTGTGTTAACGCACACACTTGTGAACTACAAATAATTCCTGTGTCGATGGCTGATCGTTGAGATCGGCCGTCATAGGCGAATTTTTAATCATTAATATTTTTTTGATATACCTAACTGTAACGCGCGTTAAAGTTCTAGGGATATTTGTAATTATGCATATTGCATCGTACCAATTTCTTTCTTAATACTTTCTATGTAAGAATATATTATGTATTTATTTTTTTATAGATAACCAAATGCTTAAATCGTAAACAACGACAACATTTACGACTTATACGTAAACCGAAACCCTTGCGCGATGTAATCAACGCAACGACCAGAATCATCTATTAGTACCTACCTTCTGTTTATAATAAAACCGCGTCTGATTCTTCCGAGACCGAAACGAAGTGACCCAGAAATACCAGTGACAAGTTGTAAAATATTACTGAAAAAGGCAGTCAGAGTCAGGCAAATGTTCGCACTAATATTAAACGGTGAATAAACGTCTTATGAATCATAAGACGTTTATTCATCGATTTTCATTTAATCTGCATTATAATATTAAATCAAAATATAATGAATTTTGAACTTGAATTTGCAAGGCATGTATTCATAGCTTTAAAAGTTATTTTGTCTATGGTCGCCACAACACAAAAGAAAAGTTCTAGAATCCACCGCTAATGTCGAATGTCGATTGTCGCTGCAGTAGGTAAATGGACGTTTGATGTGGTGTTTGTCAAGATTGTGCTTTTGTGTGTTTACAGAGATTTTATTTCCCGTTACTATAATCATAATTGGAGTAAAACCATTTAAGGAGTAGATGAAGGTATGAATTATCATATTACATGTTTATTTTCTATGCGTATTTGCCATAAATGATGATTCTGATTTGGCGCTTTGGACCTATGCGTCGAGTCAACCCATCTCTGATGTCAGCTGTACACAAAGATGCTACGCATTTACCTTGTAATCACTAAATTAATGAATTAAATCATTATTTTTTCCACTAAATAAGCATTGTGTCGTTGTTGGAAGCCTAATGTAACCGTTAATTGTCACTATTCTGTAGGTTTATCTCCCTTACGGCGGAGGTTATGGAACTATCGTGTTGTACTTATTTCTCAAAAGAAGATAATAGTATATCGAACCAAGTCTTTTTAACTCCCCTCATGACCCCTCGCGGTGCTACCAAGGTATCTATCGCTTATTTTACTTAGAAAGCGTAAAGTTGCAGTACAATAACAATCACTATCAGTGTTTATTTAGATATGTTTGTAATACTGATTAGTAAGAGTTTTACAGCTCCAAAGAATTATTTATCTTGATCAATTGCAGATAGTTTGTTTCGTGAGATCGTTTTAGACTTGCTAATTAGTTACAATCTTAGTAATTATCTGAGGTCTTACTACCTACTCTTATGACTCTCTTATTTGGTACCTTAGTAAAGAAAATAGGTACTTATTTTTGGCATTATTTGTTAGTACCTTATATATCTTATCAATTTATTTAGTTCAGTATACAGTTTCATTATGTTTAAACAAATTGGTAGTTTTTGTTGTAACATTCAGATATTAAGAGTATGTTGTTATTACAGATTATTTTATTGACATTGTATCGTTATTGGTAGATATTGGTTTGTTGGGGAATGGTTCAATTTTCATCAAACATTCTCTTACTACAGATGTGTAAAATAATGAAAATTCACTATCAAGAAACTTGTGTTTTGCAACTGTAATTTTATGTCTGACTAGAATGGATTAGAAATTGACCTACTTACATGTCAAGTTATTATTGTTCAAAAGATTTCTATGTACTCTCACAAAACATATGGTAAATGTAATGTAATGTAAAGTGGACTCCATTTTCTTCACTTAGACTCTCTTTCGGTCCATTGCAAAACATATGGTTTAAGGATCCTTTTGTTTTTGTCAATTGTTTTTATGAGTTAGATTACTTTTGATCAAAATCAATTTGTATCAATCAATTATTATATTTAAAACTGGATAGTGTCATATACTGCCTCTTATAAGAATATGGTCCTTAGACAGTTGCATTTCCAATCCCATGCTGTAAGATTATTATTTTAACATATAATAATTGCCCCACAATACTGCCATGCTATATCTAAAAGGGTGTTAACCACAGTTGGTTGTAACTCAACTAAATGCGACTTGACAGTCTTTGAGATATAACGCGGCAGAATAGTAATGTGATATTACTTTCATTACAAATACCTAATTTACTCTCTTAGAGTTAATATAATCAAATCAAGTGTATGTATAAATGACAGTGGCATGTTTCAGTTGACAGCATGTCTCGCAACAAAGATAAGCATGAGGGCGCTAGCGGGCGCACTTACCACATCATGTCGGAAGCGGAACGGGCGTCTGGTCGGCGCGGTGGCTGGACCACTCTTGAGGTTTGTATGAGACTTTGAGTCATCTCTCTCTCATTTCTTTTTTTGGTTGTGTTCAAAGCTATTGCTTTGGAGCCAGGGAGGGGGCATGTAACCATGCTCTGTTAAGTTCAGATTTGTTAAATCTGTCCATTAAATGCAATAAGACACTGCTTTCTGACCTTCGAAACCGTTAGAGGAAACTAGACTAATTTGCTCATGGCTGACATGTTCAAAACTATTATCTCAATAATTGTAAATATAAACAATTCAGAACTATCCAAATATACTTACTGTCCTCTGCAAAGTAGTAGTAAGCAGAATCATTAATGACACTACTACTACAAAAAGTTGACCTTGATCAACCCTAATAAATGTTTGTTAAACTGATCTGCCTTAAGGCTTTTTCAAATCACCTCAAATGTTTTCTACTTACCCATGTTAGGATTCAAAAATAGATTATGCATCATTTAAATTTCATTGGTTACATCAACAACATTGTTTGATGCAGGAAAGTCTGAAATAGAATCTTATTTTCATGTCAAGGCTGCATTCAAAGTCATGGATTTGTTTCATCACTAAGTGTATTTAAATGACCAGTGTAGTGGATTAAACAGTGAGGTAACTTTGAGTTAACCTTGAAATAACATCCAGTAGCATGTCACAGCAAAATTGCAATATGTATCTAGTATCCAGTGGTGTGACTATACTATCTGTTTATATTGCAATGTAAAAAGCAATCCTATTTTATACCACCTGTGCCACCTACATCCCAGAAAATCCTGCGACCTTCACTAGATCGTCGGTCCACCTGGTGGGCGGCCTCCACTCAAAGACCTTTCCATCCCATGGCCGTCTGTCTCCTCGTAATGTGCCCTGTCCATTGCCACTTAAGCCACGCAATTCTTTGGGCTATGTCCGCGACCTTAGAATTCCTTAGAGTAGTGGGCGTCTATTGGCTGATGATAATGATGTCTCGCTTGTTGATTCCAGGTAACAGGAGGTGTGCGCGCCCTGGCGCCCCAACTGTTCCAGCTGTCGCATCTGACGGCGTTGTACTTGAACGACAACTCCCTGCAGCGGATCCCGCCGGACATCAACCAGCTAACTAACCTGCACACGTTGGATGTGTCCAATAACAAGTTGCGCTCGTTGCCCGCGGAGCTGGGGGATTTGATTCAGCTAAGGTAACGGAATACGTTTTTGAAGGAGTGAGAAACAGTAACATTCCAGAAGGGTACAAACAAAGAACAGGACATGCCACGATTTTGAAAAAAACAAATTGAAGACTAATCTTTGCCTAAAGTAGTTTAGTCCCCAATCACTTAATTTAAAAATAAGCAAACAGATGGCGCCAAAAAGACGTTTTTATCTATGGCCGAAAGAAAAAGAAATATAGAAAATATTTATTGCTAAACTTTACATTGCGTTTTTAAATTCTTAAAATCGTTTCATTAGGACATTCCCTGTTCTTTGCCTGTACTCTTCGTATAAGTATCCTTACTAATATTATAAATGCGAAAGTAACTCTTGTCTGTCTGTCTGTTACTCTTTCACGCCAAAACTACCGAATGGATTTGAATAAAATTTGGTATACAGATGGTCTAGACCCTGAGAAACTATCGAAGAATAAATTGCAAAGAAGTGCTGGAACCAAAATAAAAATTATGCTACTTATATACCTATGGCCCATTCAGCCATTGGTGGTGTACCTATTGGATAGTGGGTCGCACTTCAAGGCGACGGCTGAGCTTGAGATCCGGGCTGGATAAATTTTGTACCTGAGGTTTTCTTTTGAGAAATTCTCATTTTCAACGCGAAGTCTGGAAGTTGGCAATCTTTTACCCCCGTGCGTCGGAAAGCATGTTAATCTGTTGGTCCTGCGCATGATCACTCTTTGATCGTATCACACTAGTGTCAGTGTAAATATGAGGGTAAACGAATAGAGAGCGCACTTGTATCTGAGCACACACTTTAAATGTCCTGAGTTGACGGCTGATCATTAAGATTGATACGACCATAGACCAAAGAAGTTGATACGGCAATAAATCGGTCAGACTACTAAAAATATCAGTAACATTAAATCCAGGCCACAAAATTTCTATTAAATATCGCAGCTTGTCAATTATTCAGCAAAACACCCAATGTATTATCCTTTCGCACCGACAAGTACTTATCATTGATTTGTTCTTTTATTCCACTTTACACCAGATTTTCACCCAGACTCATAAAAAATTGTTAAAAATCCTTCACGACCGCTACACAAGATAACTATTTATTGAAAGTTATCTACATAACTCTATTACCGGTCTACCAACACAATAACAGCTCTTGCTATTAAAATTGATTAGCGTGTATCTGATATGTAGTGGCAAGATTTAGATCGGGTTAAAGTTATCTCCATCCTTGTCTACTCTCGCTAATATACGCGTTGTCGTGTGGGACTAATCACAGCATTGGCATGCTGTGGTTATTTTTAAAATAGTCAAGATTGACTGCCCAGTAAAGGCCTATTGACGATATGACGGACTTAACGAATGTGTATCTTTTTATATGAATACCAGTGGCCCGCCCTCACTTCGCTTCGGGACCGTAATTCAGAAATGAACCAATAGATGGCGCTGTGTCCAGTTACATCGCGCAAGCGTTTCGTGTTTTCGGTTTACCTATAAGCCTTGTCTATAGAAGTTATCTCTTTATAAATAGTATGGATGTAATGTAAAATGTCACATACACATTACATTACACCTTATGTATGTCTATCGCTATCGTTAGCTTTCGTTAAGGCTTTCCCTTCCAAGGCTATCACACGGCTTATGTCGTCCGTGGGCCTAAGAGACGATCTCTAGAGGATGCGGAGGACACAATAGATCAATTTGATCGAAGTGTCCACTCGGAAAACAACGCTCCCAGACCTAGAAATAATAATAGATATACGTGAGATAAACATACATATGTGTATCTCACGTATACCTAGTGTGTTATTTGCTAATCTTAAAAATAGACAAAATGTAGTTTAAAAATATAGGTCGATTTTAAAGTTCCTTTATATGCACAATTTGTTAAGGAGCTGAGACACAGTGTCCACGATACCGCCCACCCAAATGAACTTAATATATTTATATTTTAATGAGGTTGTATAGAGGTATTTATTAGTGTACGTGATTTTGTTTTTTTTTTTTTTACTTAAAATACTAACTAACACGATAAGAAGAACATAATATGTTTAATCAACTATATTGGTTAAGGTTAAGGCATTAACCATTAGTTTCATATTAGCTGATTAGCACGTAGGTCTGGATTCAATGGAGAACGTGTATTTTTGATAAGAAAAAGTCACGATTATGTTGAACCAAAAAGAAAATGTAACCCCGACAATTTTTCATAATGTATGTATGTATTCTCTACTACTCAAGCTGCCGTTTCATTAGATATATTACGGGAATAAATTAGTGAGAATATTAAATTCATCATATTGTGGTGGCGGCCAACTAATTTAGCTAAGAACTCCCCGACAATTATATATTATTATATTCCCGATAATTATATTATAACTTTCAAATAAAAAAACGAAATCCAAATCGGTTCATCCGTTCGGGAGCTACTATGCTACAGCCAGACACACACGCAGACAGACACTTCAAACTTATAACACCCCGTCGTTTTTGCGTCGGGGGTTAATTATATTTCATTATAGACTTTTGAACCGAAAAAGCGAAACACTTGCACGATGTAATCAACTTCCAGCGCCATCTATTGGTTGAATTTGAAACTAATATCCCGAAGCGAAGTGAGGGCGGGCCACTAGTTATTTTATAAAGAGGCAAATTCTATTGTCAACGACAACGCTTATAGGTCAAACCAAAAAAACGAAACACTTGTGCGATGTAGGTCCACGCCATCTATTGGTATTTTTCGAAACGAATGTCCCGGAACGATGTGAGGGCAGGTCACTAGTATACATGGTCAAGCTTTAGTAACGAACCACACGCACACAACACAAATAATAACCTTTCGTACTAAAGTAAAAAAAAAACGTTATATGTAAGTAATGAATTCCTTCGCGTACAATTAGCTTGCAAATTCTTTGCCCAAGACTGCGCTAAATTACTGTATTAAGTACAAATTAGTAGGTAAGTGTGTCGTGTCGCGTGCTTTTAATAGTACCAGTTAACTCATTGTATTTAAAACGTCCTACTGACAACATGTTAATCGCTACATAATTGCGCAAAATAACGTTCCGTTGTCATTTCGCGTATTTCTTTTATTATTCTTGATATCATTTCGCAGGAGTGAGCAATTTGGTCCGTAACCCCGTATTATATTACTACTACTTTTCCGCGATATGATGAGACCTGAGGGGCTAGCAAGATTTTTTTATACTATTGGCCCGCCCTCACTTCGCTTCGGGACAGTAGTTTCAAACTAAAGCCATAGATGGCGCTGGGCGTCAATCACATCGCGCTAGTGTTTTGTATTTTCGGTTTTCCTATAAGCCTTGTCGTTGGCTGTTGAAGCTATATCTTTATTAATAGTAAAGAAAATCATTTGTAAGAGGTTAACGCATCGTTAACGGGGTCGTTTTAACCGTGGTAGAGCTCGCTTCGGCATGAATGGGCCGGCTCGACTGGAGTGGTGCCACGGTCTCAAAGAAGACCGGCCGGCCTGAAACAGCACCTGCGCTGTGTTTCGTCGTTTAAGTGAGGGTACCGGAGGCCCAATTAAGGGGAAAAAGTTGGCAGCGCACTTGTGTCTCGACTGGTGTTGCTGCTGCAGGTGTCTATGGGCGGCGGCAATCGCTAACCATCAGGTGATCCGTCTACTCATCTGCTGCCTTATATCATGAAAAATCGTGCCTATGTTACTATGAGTTCCATTTACCACAACATGGCGCGTTTTTTCCTGAGCCTTTATCATACTAAACTTATTTGCCTTTTAGGTCATGTATAATTGAAATAATTAGTCTAATAGAAGTAAGAAGTATACAGACTATATTCTACCGGAACCACTTCTTCATAAGTGTCAGAGTTCAAGTTAATTAATACAATTATCTGATTTCATTCGTTTTATTACGGGTTGCTATTTAGCGGTTATATATTTTATACTATTTTTATCGGTTTATTGCGGCCACCATAAAGACTTCTGGTGATCATAATTAAGATAAAGAGAAATACGGACATTCAAATTGATGATTAGTGGTACACCTAACAAAGCTGTGTATGTAATCTTTTTGCCTTGGAGTTGATTGAGGTGAGGAAATAAAAGTATGAAGGATAATTGCTATCTGTGAATTTTACCCTCCGCAGCCGACTGCGGAGGGTAAAATCCATTAAGAAGACAGCGCAAAATTACATGAAATGCTTTTATTTAATTTTGCGCTGTCTTCTGTATAGGAATGCAAGACTTATTATCTGTGTGTTAGCATAAAATACCAGTTCTTTTGTTTAGTTTACTACCTTATTGAATAGTAAGTACTTTAGGGCCCGCCCTCATTCGCTCGTAGACCGTAATACAGAAATGAACCAATAGATGCCGCTGTGCCAATACATCGCGCAAGCGTTTCGTGTTTGGTTTACCTATAAGCCTTGTCGTTGTCTAAAGAAGTTATTTCTTTATAAACAGTATAGATAGATGGAAAAGAGGATAACGTGTGGAGGCCAAATCAAAAATTTTCGTAAAATGTTAATAAACTAATAGAAATATGAAGCTAAAGATTTTTTGGTCTTGAATTCCAGTTTGGAGTATAATAGAAATGTGAGTTAAAAATATATTTTTTATGTGATGGATAAAATGGGTCACATGGATAACCTGATGGTAAGCGATTACCGCTGCCCATAGACACCTACAACATCAGTATTCCCAAGTGCGCTGTCAACCTTTAACCTCCTTTCCCCCTAATTGGGTCTTCGGTATCCTAACTCACTCGAGGAAACAGCACAGGCGATGCTTTACGCCGGTCTTCTGTGAGGCCGTGGTATAACAACGGTCAAGCCGGCCCATTCATGTGGAAGCGTGGCTCTCCCACGGTCGACTAAATAGAATATATGGAAGAGGATAACCTGAGGAGGCTTTCCAAGTAAAGACACAAAATTATCGTAAAATGTTAATAAACTAACATAAATGTGAAGTTAAAGATATATAAGTTTATCTTGTTAACATATTCTTCTCGTTCGTGACTTATACACATGAAACACGCATTTGTTGCCTTGCATTCTTGCATTTACATCGCCCATAAATAGGCAATTTATTCTGATCGTAGTTCTCCACTCTGCACTCTGTCCTCGTTTGTATCACAGTATACGTAATTAGTATACGAATCAAATAAAAAAGTCAGCACATAAAATTATCGTAGGTACATTAAATTCATTTAAAGCTAAAAGTTACGTCACATTTATATGTATAATTTAAATGTGACGGTTACATATACATGTATAATATGTATCTATCTTCTATATCTATCTATCTATATCTTCTATACTATTTATAAAGAGGTTAAATCTGTAGATAACGTCACGACTTATAGGTAAACCGAAAAAGCAAAACACTTGCGCAATGTAATAAACATCCAGCGACATCTATGGTCACAACTTGGAACTAATGTCCCGAAACGAAGTGAGGACAGGCTACTAGTATAAAAAAAACACGGATTGGAAAGTTTTATTAGATTTGTGACGTCACAATTTCTTTATTCAGATTAGCGCCAGCGCCAATCAAGGGATCGTTCATTAAACTTGCCTACGGAGATTTTCATACTTAAGTCGGAGAAGGGGGTGCTGCCCATAATATTTTTTGAGGTCTGTAACGTGCCACAGTCGGCACCTATGCAATCAGTCACTGGCAACATAGTCTATGAACCTTGAGATAAACTACTGGATGTACTGTTCTCGTAACATCAAACATTGAACTATTTGTTCATTAACTTCTAAACAGGTGACCTTATGAACATTCAATGAAACATTGTTTAATGTAAATGACCAAATACGTGTCATCGAGGATAGATCGATTGTCTCAAAGAAGCATTGAAATTGGCTTTATCAAACCGATACCTACGCAATTGTTCTAAATGGTTGACCTTAACTATTTTGACAGAATATTAATGAACCTACTTCGCAAGATATATTTTTGATTACAAAAATTCCGATGTGAGTAATGCTATTAAAAGCCATGCGTATTTTTATTCATTAATTTTATTCCAAACGAATTAGGATTACTGCCATCTGAGTCAAAACCGGTGTAATAATGGTAATAAAAGTGAACCTTTTAATTAAAAAGAATTGGTTGGGTCGTTTGTAGGAGGCACAATAAAGACGTATAAAAATCGTTGCACTTAACTGGATGCACTGCAATTTTTAAACTGCACCACTAAAATGCGCAGGATTGGTGAAAAATACGATGTTTAAATTAATCCAGTTACAGCACTTAATTTTTTACAAAAATAATCCGAGAAGATAATAGTCGTCTAAAGTAGTAATACCTGCAGACAGCCGGGTTATATAGCCGCACCCAATACTGATACTATTATTATCCGTAACTCATCATCATCATTTCAGCCAATAAACGTCCACAGCTGGACATAGGCCTCCCCCAACGTTCTCCACACATATCGGTCCTGTGCCACCCGTATTCAAGGCACTCCCGCGACCTTCACTAGATCGTCAGTCCATCTGGTGGGAGACCTGCCGACGGCCTCCTGCACGCTGCCTCCACTCAAAGACCTTTCCACCCCAACGGCCGTTTGTTCTCCTTGCAACTTCGTTAACTAATCGATAGTTTATTACTAGCGTACACCATACTAAAATCGTTTAGCATCTGGTAATCCGTCCTCTCGTATCACATAAAAAAATATTCACGTCACAGCATACTGCCGTGTTGAAAAATGTCGACGAAACAAAATTATCATTAGCCATAGGCCATACGGTACTTCGGTTTTTGTGACACGGGGTAACTGTTAACTCCGGAAGCAGCGCGTTGGTGCAATTTGTTGACAGTTCAACAGTACATTTTTACATTGTGATGTCAACTGATGACCTTAACGTAGCGATTAATATACCATCTAGGTTCCGGGTTTGATCTTGGTCAAGACAATTTGGAGATAAGTTGAAAATAACTTAACCTGGTGTATTTTCTTATAATTGTGTATTTTTGTTTTGAATAGTCTAGATATCTATGCTGAGATAAAGTTGTTGGAGTCTCCTTTTATGCCGCTGGCTAAAATAGCTTGTATATTTAACTATTCGATAACAAGATTTAATTTATCTATGAGCATAGCATTACTCTATCTATCAATTAGACTCTGTGGTTAAACCTAAAATTAGTGAATAAAATATTGTTTTTAGGAATATAAATATTAAGTATTCAACGTATTTACTGTCTTATTACTTACATTATTTTTATTTATGCATTGTATTACTGTGCATGGAAAAGACGTATGTTGTATTTTGCTATGACAGGTGTGAGGGGTGTACAAATATTATTTGCGTATTAACTTGCACATACAATAAATTACAATAGGTACTCTGACAATAAAGTCGTAAAATTTATTCTTGAGGAACTATTACGGAGTTCCATAGTATTATGGGCCAATACCAATGGGGTTGCCATGGTCTAAGACATCGCGGCAGTGGCGTTATCAATCGATTTCATGAATTTCTTGATGCATTATATTTAACCATATACAGATAAGTTCATAACAAATCTCGACAATAGAGTTTATTAACATATGACCATATCTTTTTTTTTATTTTTGGTACCATAAACACTGTTGTTGCGTTTCACGACTGTCAAAAAGTAATTATTAACATATTACTATATCATTTATATTCTGTAAACTTGTGTACGCATAGCCACACATCAAAGTATACAAAACTGACAAATTTCTTCAATGGATTGTCGTCTTACTGTCATAGACATAAAATTGAATATCAATTGAGAAAATTTTACAGGTTGTGGTAACCTGATGTGTGGCTGTCTGTACAATAACGAATATCGGTCTAGTCTAGATTTACAAATTCATCATAAATATTTTTAGTAATTATTTATATAAAACATACCCAAAGCAAATACTGATCACCATCACTGTTAAAGAGTGTTAAAATCAAAAGTAAATATTTTGAAACGAACATAGAATAAAAACAGCCTGATATTAGAATAACAATGACCCAGACGTTTAATATGCGATAGGGTCTTTGAACTCCAGCTATGTTATGATAAGTATGTAAATTGGCATATATTTGTAAACATATCGCGAATAACCTCGGAAACAGCGATTGGCAACGTTGTTAGCTGATTTTTGGCTCACAGCGCCATCTGTAACCAAATCAGAGATACATAATATATGACCGGTTTCTGTAGTTTGGGGAGATGGTAACTCAGAGGATAAGTTCGCGCCTTCTATACGGGAGATCGTGGTTCGAATCCAACCGTGTACCTCGGGATTTTTTTAAATCTTTTTACTTTGGGATTACGATATTGTGAATTTGTTCATGGGTGGCGCGGTGATTATTTAGAAAGAAGAAGAAGAAATTTATTTATATAATTATACGGGATAAACCCTATTACATAATTATACATAATTTAACTCTTATTGTACATATTTATTCAAAAATGAAATGTTTATTTGGTACCAAAAAAATACTACAGGACCCACTTGCTCGTTTGTCGCCTCTATCACTTTATTAAATTCACACTCCGCTTCGGAACAGTGGTTCCAAATCGAACCAATAGATGGCGCTGGGCGTCGATTACATCGCGCTAGTGTTTCGTGTTTTCGGTTTACCTATAAGTCTTGTCGTTGTCTATAGAAGTTATCTATACTATTAATAAAGAGGTAACGCCTCGGCTTGGACTGACTGACTGACTGACTGATCTATCTATCAAACGCACAGCCAAAAAACTACTGGACCTAAAATCATGAAATTTGAAACATAGGTAGTTCTTATTATGTAGGCGCGCACTAAGAAGGGCTTTTGCGAAATTCACCCCCTAAAGGGGTTTTACGTTATTATCTTCATAAATATGTAGTAAGTTAAGTATATAGATTGTCGCCTCTATCACTTTATAAATTACGTATCGTTGTTACAGAGAACTACACCTGCACAATAACTACCTCCGAGTTCTGCCTTACGAGCTGGGGAAGCTGTTCCACCTGCAGATGCTGGGCCTGCAGGGGAACCCGCTCAGCAAGGAGATGCTGTCCATATACAACGACAACAACGGAACCGCTAAGCTGTTGACGTATATGCTGGATAATTTACAAGGTATGTACCTAGAATAGTGAAGATTGCTCTACAAGTTAAACAAAACTTTTATACTATTTATTAGTGCTATACATACTTCGTTATGGAATATATCATATAAGTTCCACTCTCTACTAATAGATGGCGCTGGGTATTTATTTCATCGCGCTTCGCTATCGTCGTATGATTGGATTTTTACTACAATTGTTACAATTTTCCATGTATCTATGTACGGTGGCCAGCACATCAATATACTACATTCTGTCAAATTTCTTCAATCGAACCTCACTTTTATGTCAAATGTGTTTGGTTCAATATCAACTGAGGAATTTTGACAGATTGTAGTAACTTGATGTGCTGGCCACTGTACATAAAATAAAACGCATAATCTTATTCGATTTGGAGGGCAGAATGTCTTGACAAGCGCATAGTTGTTTGGCAGTGAAATTTATATTATCAAAACTGTGTTGAATGAACGTCAAGTGTTTAGAGAGACACGTCGATTTTGTAATGACCTGTTTTATTTTCAAGCATTCTCTGTTATTAATAGTGCCAAATCTACAACAAATATAACAGCGGCACATGTAAACAGTACGTACCTGCATTACAAGTTGTCATAGGCTCGAGCTGTCAAAAATGACATTGTCAGCGTTAAATTTTGACACGCCATGTAACTCTTCCTACCTAAGAAAACTCTGCATTAGTTGCGATTGTTGCTATAGCCAAAGCAGACTTGCCTTACCGTAGTTCTAATTTCACATACCGCTAGCGCCACCTATTGTCACGCTTAGCCGCATAGCTTCACCTTTGATGCCCTAGATGTCGCTACGCATCCACGAAATAACATTTCTTACATTACAATGGCGAAGAAAATTGTTTTGCTATAAGATCTAAAGTTTTATCGTCCCGTCTCATCGTGGCTACGAATTCCTGCAGTAACCGGGTTACTTTCAATTATAGGGCGAGTCATCGTGACTTGGCTGATCTTGTTTTCATTGCAACGCTTTGTCTCGATAACTATACAATTTAGATCGCTCAGGGATTGTCACGTGGAATATGCTGCCCATACTTTTTAAGGTTAATTCGTGATTAGGTCGTTAAGTTAAATGGGGCGGACAATTTTTAATCGTGGGAGAGCCACGCTTCGGCATGAATGGGCTTCTGGTGTGATACTACGACCTCACAGAAAACCTGTATGAAGCAGCGCCTGCTCTGTGCTTCGCCGATTGAATGGGGATATCGGAGGCCCAACCGGGGAAAGGGGGTTAAAAGATTGGCAGCACACTTGTGACTTCATTGGTGTTGTGGGTGTCTATGGGTGGCGGCAATCGCTTACTATCAGGTGATCCGTCTGCATGTCTCACACCTATCACATAAATGATGAGTCGGTGTCTGAGTTCTTTACAGTATGTAGTTCTTACTGGAGCGAACTGACCTCCATCAACATGCTACACAATTGATATTTTTTATTTACTCGTCAACGGCTGTGTGAAAGCAAAAGCAGTGTTATGCATAATGCCAACTAGTTAGGATTTGGCCAACTATTGGAGAAAGAAAAATAAACACAGATTCTATTGCAGGCTACTCTATTATACGAAAAGACGCGTCTGAGTTCTTTACGGCTCTCGGAGTAGGGCGAACTGACCTCCATCAACGTGGTACGCAATTGATATTTTTTGTTTGCTCGTCTCGGCTGCGTGAAAGCAAAAGCAGCGTTATGCATAATGTCAAATAGCTAGTTTTTGTGCGGCTTTTGGAAAAAGAAAAAATAAACATTTTATAGCAGGCTACTCGATGTCAGTAGCACACTTTTACTTGGCAATCTATACGTGTGCAATACAAGCGTAACTCACATTATCTTACCTGTTAGGGACGAGTTACTTAGAGAAATTTTATTTTTAATAATGACTAGTGGCCCGCCCTCACTTCGCTTCGGGACCGTAATTCCGAAATGAACCAATAGATGGCGCTGTGTTTAATTACATCGCGCAAGCGTTTCGTGTTTTCGGTTTACCTATAAGCCTTGTCGTTGTCCATAGAAGTTATATTTTTATAAATAGTATAGATTGGATCGATTGGTGGAATAAATAAATGATCTATACTACTTTTTGGTTTTTTCCGGTTCGGTTTTTAGGCAATACAAGCAGAGTTCGAAAAAACATGAGTGTCAGTGAAAGTCAAATTGCGGCCCATTTGGGACCATTAGCCATACTTACTCCTACTTATATTCTCTACCGACTGAACTTATGTAATAATAAAATTTAACGCCGTCATTTCGTGAGTTCACTTCCTGCGTTTAACGGCTCTAACACATTTAGGTCAAATTTTAATCATTGTTCACATACACCATTTACATTTATTAAAATAGCATCTTACATCATTAATTTATTTCTTAGTCGTTAAAATATGCTACACTTGATTATTTTGGTATTGTACAGTAATTATTCTGTGAACCGGCAAATATCTCAATTTTGACATCTTTGGACCACAACCTTAAATATCAGGAGATAGGACGATATGCAATATCAAGTTTTATTCACTTAATTTTGGCTAAAGACATTATGCCACGGCTCACAGTCGAAATAGTTCCCCTGTCCGGTTTTCGAAGTTCCGACGGCTGTCGCTTCAAACGAAATCATGAAACTGTAACGTGAACTTTAATGACATTATAAAACCGTCTGAGAGTCATGTTTCGGCATGAAAGGATCGGCCCGACTGGAGTGAGCACTACGGCGGTAATCTATTAGGGTTCCGTTATTTGACATATCGCTACGAAACATTTAAAATTATTCTTATTTTCCGATCCTGAGGGATCTGGTGGTTTCTCGATTTAATTTTATTTATGAATTGAAAATTAAACATTTACTAAATGAAATAATGCCAGTAAACAGTGTTTTTGTATACAAGTAGTTAACCACAAAAGAGAGTAAGTATGATTTTTGTCCTCCAATTAATATTCACTTTCAATCTCTGCGAGTTGCTGGGAGTTGCTGCCTAGCCAGTTACTCGGCTTGATGTGAGCTATTTTCTAGCTCACTTATGCAAGTCACTCGTAGGTGACATCCAAACAGTGCGAGTCACTGTAGTGCAGCTAGGGCAAGCTAACTCGTACGCTAGCTCGCACTAACCAGTTTTAACTTTTGCATACTGATTACTGATACACCTTTTATGCACCAATTGCTTGTAATTTGCCAGCTTTTGTAGCCCTTAACTCACAATAACGCTCTCCCAGCGACATTTACTATGACACTAAATACTTCACTAAGTTATCGTAACTTCATAAATATGTTACATTGTAACCGATCGGCGAGGTGTCCTCACTCATTGTGGAGTAGGGATGGCGGGTTTATTGTGGAACGAGTGCATGCCCGAATATTATTTTTATTCCTTCACACAAGAGACTCACGGCGAGTGCTTCGATCTCCAAGATCGGCCAATAGAAATCGTTTGTTATAGCGAACTACAATAATTAACATTACTCATCGTAGTACTTGTAAGTAACACAACATACACACCACAACTAAAACCAATAAAATAAAATCTTTGCTAACTCGTCTTGTTAATATTAGTAACGGCCGGTTTCTGAATTGAGAATTTTAAGTAGTGCACTACTTAAGTACAAACTTTGACATTTGAAGTATGACTCAACTGTTAAAGTTTGTACTTAAGTAGTGCTTAACTCCAAATTCTCAATTCAGAAACCGGTTGTAAGTATTTTCACCAAAATTATTTTTGCAGGCCTTTTGTATATTTTACACCTGTACTTATGTAGGTATATTCTTGGAAAAAAAGTAATATTTTCTACAGTCGAAAGCCGATTATCCAAATTAATTGCTACCGGGGTCGATTCAGACTATCGAAAATTCGCATAATCAGTTCAATAACTCTCACTTGAAGATCTCGATCAGTTTTCAACCCTGGTGTGGTTGCAACTTACTCTGACCAAGATATCGCTGACCCTAACAAAAATACAAAGTATCACTTGTATTTTTGTATTCGTGCGTGAGGACGCAAAAACTATTTTTTATTGAAAAACTTGGTTTTAGTTGTTTGTAAATAATATAAACAATTAAAATCAAGTAAATATTTGGACCGATTCGGTTAATCGGCGTTCTACTGTATTATAATTTTTAGTTTAAAAGGCTTTATCAAAATTAAATAGAGGATTCAAATAGAAAGAAATCCATAGAATCGAGCATCCCTATTGTGAGGTCCGGAACACGTAAACACACAACTTTGTAGGAAACTCACGGAAGAAACTTGCCGAGGCTACAAAAACATTGTAATATCACCCGCTTTGTCAGATAGGCACATAATGTGGTAATTTTCCCAGTATCTGCAGTAAAATTCTTTGTTCATAGTGAGATTAACAAACGGTTGTAAAAATATATCATACTGAAAATTGATTTTGTCAAAACCCAGATAATATTAAAATTAAACTCATTTATCCGCCAAAATGACTTTTCTGCAATGGGATGTGTTTGCACACATGCCTCCATCAAAGAAATCAAGTCGTTGATACTATGATGGGATTTGGTTTAATCACCACACTGCCGTAATGCGTAATTGGTGATCGATCACACTCGAACTCGAGCTTTGATCGAAAAATTCGTAAAATACTTTTTGATCTTAGACCTAATATTTATTGAACACGATACATAATATCATTCTTTCTGATTATTTTTTTTGAATTGATACATGAATGAAAAGATAGGTCGCAAGTAACTTTGAAAAATAAAACATTTACGGCACTTGACTGAGCCTTTTAGTTGTAAGCTTTTGTTGTTCCAGTAAGTGGTATTGGAAAGCTTTTTTCACTAGGGTATTTTCTGGTGTCACAAAGACGAGTTCTAGGAATATTCGGGGACAATTTTCGCGCCTTCAACATTTTCTTGAATTTCATGTATATTTCTTTTTATTACTTTATTTTCGTGCTACAATGCCAATTTTGCACTTTTTTCCCTATGTCAATTCGCTTTACTTTCCTCTATCACTAGATTACTAGAAGAGATAGACGCTGTTAGCTCAGTAACGATAAGTGCAATAAAGAGTTAATTTGCCTTTTGTCAAAATTCAAATTGAATTAACGTAGCCCGTTACACATAATTGTGTGATTTTCTGATAAGTGTTTTCTCATTCTAGTCATTACAAAAAATCTAATAGATTCTTCGCAACCTGAGTCTCGTATCGATTTATTATCCTAACTTGATTTATTAAGTTACCTATACGTTTTTGCCTCGTCTAGTCAGATAATAAATTATTATTTACCTAGAATAAGCTTGACTGTATTGTTCGCGTTTGATGTTCAACACGAACTTATCTGAATTACGTAGTGACCTCGCAGCAGTGGAAACTTCAAAGACAAAGATCTTTTCGTACAAATTGCTCACCCGACTGGAAAAAGGGTTACGCATAAAGCAACAATCAGAAGTGAAAGTAAATTTCTTAATACACAGGAGTCAAAAGTTTTTAACAAAAGATGTTTTTTTCTTTTAGAGTGAAATAAGTTGAGTTTTTATTTTATATGAGGAACGATTTCTCCGAGAATCTAAAGAAACTATTAAGTTTCTATGCAACATTTTGAGTATTTTTCATTTGTTAACTTCGTATATTACCCAAATGAATGTGATGTTTAAATGCTTATTACCCGCGATGATCACTTACTACTTAACATGCGATTAGCTCTTGTCCTTTATATTATAGAAAAATTAAGTAGTAGAGCAATGTAGACTTTCTATCGAACCTATCACAGAGATTCGATGATTTACATTCGCCACCTAGATGACATCTCGAGGGAACGATTAGAAATGTCGTGAAAATTTCACAAGAAAGCCAAGACCAACCTATTTCTATTCAAAAACATCGTGATTACTACTGCAGCCTATATGACAATAAATGGAAGATAATATGATTGTCTCACTCGATACAATGGCGTTAGAAAGTGTGGGAAGACGGTCGTGGCTGTAATTAATTGTTTTAGACGTCGAGAATCGAGACCGTTGCCGTGGTTAATCGGTAGAAATGTTTATGAAAATGTCCGTTGTTTAATGGTTCCGATCGTTTATGCACTGTAGGAAATGACTATTATTAAATGACCTTAAAATATTCAATAGCCGGCCACGAGTTCTTCTTGATTGTTTGTTTATAGCTGTTCATGGTAACTTTAACATTGAAACATTCGGTACTATTAAAGCTTTATAGATCGTAAATTCGATTGTTTGATTGTTTATGAAATTAATTGTGCAAGGAATTAGTAATCTCTAAAAGTAGTACTTAAACATTTTAACGTTGAAACAAGATCGTTGTTCGTGTTGTGTAAGATGTAAATGGATTTTAATCTTGTCATTTATGTTTTTGAGTTAACTTATTATTATTCTGCTTGGCATAATTGCGGTTGGGGAGAAACTCGAAGAAACTTACTGAACGAAGAATTGAGGACTGTAGACGGCGATATTATATTTATGCATTCTCCGTTCTCTTCCATACGACGTTTGTGCTGGTTAAATAATTATGTGGAAAACTTCATTATGCGTTAATATTTCTTGATAATGTATGTTTCGCCTCACACACCAGTCAACATTTAACGAGTGTGCCAGGTTTTCTCACGTTTTCCTTTACCACCGATCAAGTGATATCTTCAAAGTACAGCATTATGTTTAACACAAAGTTGTAAATGATGGCAATCTGTGGAGAATGAATTTCTAAGTGGGAGGTAACGTTTTCCCTTCGAGCTATTGCTTGCTCTCTCCCTCGCCTCTCTGGGTTCATTATTTCTGAGATTAGCACCAAAAGCTTGCTCCACTTTTGACAGTTCACGTCCTACTTTACGGTTGGGATTACTACTGAATAGTTCATTAGGTAGGTTTCGCTTCACTGGTTTTTCACGCATATATAGGTAAAGAAGCTACGTTAACTTCTGTCAATAGTTTAATATTTTCAGTTCTTTTATCACTGAAACTCCATCTATGATAAGTATATTTATTTTTGATTTAATGCCAATCTTCGTGTCCACCATTCTTGAATTCGGATTAGTAATGGGTTAATCGATATTTGCGTGTAGTAAGTAGTACGTTGGTTGACACTCATACAAGTGCTGAAATATTTCCCGATGACCCCGTAAGTGCATTATTTTGCAACAAAATGTGATTTTGTCTCATAATAATGAATTTATTTATTTAGGTATTAGATTTCGTCTTAACCCTATATGTTATTCACTATCGACGGTCATTTATTATAGATGCCAAAATAGGAATTTGGCATTTCTAAAAACGTTTCTATAGATACAATCTTAAACCCGGATAGTATTCATTCAATATCCAAGTCACTACCGTTGTAAGTCAACACTTTTTAGTACTATTATTAAAATTCCGTATAAGAGTCGAGCCGTCTCGGTTCATTACTTACAATGTTAAAGGGTATAGAATGCGCGGCTGACGTCCGGGTACCCGACAAAAATATCCCGCTGCCATGACAAGGATGAATAAGCAATCCTCAAGACGGGAATGATCCATTTTCCTTATCGTTTCTTTCAAGTTATGTTGTATTTTTTTATGTGATAGGTGCCAGACTAGCAGACGGATCACCTGATGGCAAGCGATTACTGCCGCCCATAGACATGTACAATTCCAGTAGAGTCACTACTAGTTCGCTTCCAACATTTACCCCATGCTCTTTAAGTAATGTATATAGGCTTACTTTACTTTTTAAATTGTATCTGTGGTGCTTATATCCTACCTAAGATCTATTTCAAGCTTTAGCTTCTAGCCTTCAGAACTACCATCTGATAGTCACTTAATGTATTCAGTATTATCTCTTATGTCTCGCGTCTTTAAAGCCCGTATTACAAAACAATATCAAAATATTAAAAGGTTTACGCACATCTCTTTTGAAATTTGATTTAAGCTTAGCTTAAGAATGGAGAATGAAATCGGCTTGCGCTAAATGAAAGTTTATAAGTTATGTTCTTCATCATCGTTATGTAACACCGACCATAACGTATATCTAAAACTTCGGATCCGTTTTGATGATCAAAGATATTTCGAAGACGATTAGACTGAAACTGCCTCGACATAATGTAGGTTATATGTTTTTATTTAAGTCGTTACTTTATCAAATGAGAGCCTTCCAACCACTTACTTTGATTAAAAGGGAAACAACGAAAGTAAAATGGAGTATAATAGATATTACGTTCATAACATGTGTTACGAATATCTTGCGTGATCAAAACATTTTCGTGTGCGAAGCTACGCACCAATTTGGCTGCCATTAAATTACGTAAGCAACCTTTTATAATTACGACCGATATTGGGCACGCGAACATCCGGTGAAAATTAGCCTTGGCTTTCGCGGTCCCATCAGTATGCGAAGCGTTGTCTTTTTATGATTCCAGTTTGTTGTTGATCGGAATAAAGTTTATTTACTATAGAAACGCCCCGTGATTTAAGTACCGGGCCATAATCTGGGGATCCCGGGTCCAGCAAAAGTACGTTTCGAATTTTTCGAACATAGCTCGGGTATGATCATCACCAATCCACATTAGGCAAGCGTGGTGATTAAGCCTAAACCCATCATAGTAGCGATGACTTAATTTCTATAATAGAGGCCTTTTCCCTGCAGTGGGAGAGTATATACTTAACTATAGAAGATACCCTTACAGTGTACAATGACGGATATAAAATATGATGCCTTAATGTCAAGATATTTGATGATGAGTTACCGAGAAACCAAGTTAAGTCTCACTTCTAAGTACCAGCTTGTCATGCCTGTTTTCTAAACAGGTATTACTATGCTAGTAAAAAGACATTTTGATATAGACAGGCAATGTCGTACGCAGCTAGCAGGAGTAACAAACCCGGGGTAAATTCTTGTCATCTGCATTCCAAAGGATGTGAAGACATTTTGTTTTTAAACAGGTCTGAAATAAAGGGATACCAATGAACATACGATCAAATCTAAAAAGAAATGCTTTCCCATACACATTGCATCAATCACTTGATCACATTTGTATGGTAAAGTGATTTTTTTTTTTGAGATTACCTTGCCTTCCTTGGGGAAAAATATTTGTTTTCATCCGTATAATTCCCTTGGAAAATGAGTGAGACTGTTAAAAATGTACGGTGTTTAGACAGACAGAATAAGTCTCCGTTCCACGAAATCGTAAGCTGGATTTATAAATAAAAATTTCGAGATTTGTCTTTATAAGTTATCATCACAAAAACATTTTTATGGATTGTTGCAGAAAATAAATGGATACAGTAACAAAAAGCCGTACTTACTGCGCAATTCATGTATTTCTGATGTTTTAATGAATATTTAACGGTATGCTCAGATATCTATTACTTAATCTGAAACGATAAATAAGAAATCGTTTGAATCTTGTACTGAATCGATACGTTAATATTCTGATATGGATTCCAGGGTGGGCTTGTGTGTAGGCGTGGCGCTCTTTTTATTAATATTAATGGACTAACGTTTGACTCGTCCGATGTAAGTGAAGATAAGTATGAGATGGAACATGTATTCCGCGCCCTGTGGTGATATTATTAATACTAGCTTATATTATTATTAAGTAGCTGATATCTAAATTCCCATTTGGACCTTCGACCGCATTATAACAATATCCTAGAGCGATTTCAAGTTTCAGACTAGCGTTTTATACGCGAGTGTAATTTCGTTTTCTTGAAGCGCGGTTTGGCAGTACGAACGTTAAGGCGCTTCTAAGCTCGCATCGTAGAGTAAAAAACATTGGTCCGTAAAAAGTCATTCATTTATATTATTCGGTTCAAGAGAACACGCCGAAATACGATCCTATACGTGCGTCTAGTTTTTTTGAAGCACGTTTTTGTGTAAGCTCGTATACGAAAACCACGCTAATCAGAAACCACTCTTAGTCTCGAGCCTAGTTTTTCTGATTCTAGTTACTTAGGGTTAACGATAGGCGCACGCCTCGTTGGATGCTAAAAGCCAATATTATAGTTTCACCGACATCCGGTGAAATTCACCATTTGCTTTCGTAGCCCCGTGAATACGCGATGCGGCATCTTTTGTGGTAGGCATTGTTGGAATCCTTAATGAGTGGCACTGGGGCAATCCGCTGTCTCTGCGGTTTCGGACAAAACCTAGAACTAGGACGTAAATGATAAAACTATATAAGTTTAACTTAATCCGTACCCAATCGTTTATACAGTCAGCATTAAAAGTACACTACAGGTACAGGTACACACCGCAGGTGTTCAAAAAGAGGTTATTTAACGTTTATTACTTTCAAAAAGTTTTGACTTTCATGGTAATAATTACTTGTGAGCACGGGTCACAAATATCTTAACAATCGATATTCATTTATTTCTTAACTTTACAACAAATTATTATTGGTGATGTATGTGTTAGAGAACATTCAGATGTTAAGATTTCTTGGATACGTTACCCGCTCAAATACATATATCTACTGATGATTGTACGATCTACATATAGATAGTTCGTTATTAATTGATTTTATGTGGGCGGTTCATTCTCATAAAAATGTCATTACCGTAGTACCACCTGCCGTTACAGGCAAACGGCGTCCCTGTCACTATTATGATCAATTGACGTCATCAAAAATATTATTCCAGTTTCCCCAGAGTAATTAAAAGTTTTTTTTTGTTAGTGAAGTATTGTATTGATTGAATAGAATGACGAGATAAAAGCCAAAAGCCCTTCGAAAATGTGTTGTATTCAATCAGAGTGCTACAACATTGAAGTTGCTTTTGCTTTAAATTAATAGTAGTGTAATCTGAGAATAACGAGTTCAGTCCTCGTCATTCTATTGTTTTTCATTCGTGCCTTTATTACTTCACAGAACTTGTGAGACTACACGCAAAAAATGTTTTTTTCGTATTCATCTAAGTTCTATTTGCCGTACCTAACATAACATCCGTGTATTTGTCATACAATAATTTTGTTTCAAAGATACCGATTAGATTATATTCATCTGATCATTGAATCCCGCGCAATGAATGACAATCTTCTAGTAAGCTTGATCAAAGCTACGAGGCGATGTCGTTGCAAAGCGATCCTTATTGCAATGCATATAGAGTGCATGTGGCATATCGTGTGATGGAGCGTGGTATCGGAGCGTCCCGTCGCCGGCGCCAGCGCACTGGTCGAACTGGTGAAAGTGTTCGCGAAAGTGAAGCCGGAACCAAATGGGGTGACGTCATTGCGATTTGCGCAAGACCAACTCCTATACAGAGACGTTGCGAAATGTTATCTCGCTCTCTTGAGGATATAACTTGTGATGTTATTTTTAGACCGCGTTCGGACCGGGCTCCAATTTTGCTGCTGGATTGGATCGTTTTCTTTGCGCGTTACGATGCCGAATGACGCTCGTTAGACTCGTAATGGATATTTCAGACGGAACATTATCACTTTTTGACGATCCTAAGAGATTATACTGCAATATCTGCCGGATAATTGTATAAAACATTGGGACTGCGACATAATATTACGGCGGTAATGGCCTCTCCCCAGACACATAAACATTTGTTTTTTAAACAAGGACCTTTACCGCTGTTTGTACGGATTTAGTATTACGTAATAAAGAAATCTCTCCAACATTGTGAATGCGAAAGTTGAGTTTTTGTTACTCAATCGTGTCGTAACGACTGGCCATTTTGTGGCTGCTGAAATGAATGAAATTTGGCACTTAGCTTAGACCAAGTACATCCTGGATTTCTTCATTTATGTAACCAATTTAGTTTATCCTGTTTCTAAACAATGTTTGTTTACTAATGGTCGTCGTGATATAAAGTATATAATGTAGATTTGGACACGTCCTAATATAAAATAGGTACCTATAAAAAGTTGACTCTTTTTTAAATCATTTTTTATTATTCATTTTTAAACTGCTTAAAACATGATAGATATGAGTAGCACATTGAAGTGTCTTGTTTACCTGCATTTAAAAGCTACTGGAGTAAAAGTGATAACCGGATACGAACACCATTTACACTTACGTGTAGTGTAGGTAACAAACAAGTCCCGGAAGTAACATTTCCCCCTAGCAACACGAATGTTTAGCAAAATAAAAACTGGCCGAATACAAAGAGACGTTAAAAAGGGGAACCATATTTTCTGTCACCAAAATTTATATTTGTCATCAAGTTGTATCACCAAATAATCAGATCTATCATCACGAAATATTTTCGTTCTCAGATAAACAAATGTGTTCCCAGGTATGAATCACCAAATTAATGTTATACAAAGTGTAAAAAGCCAGTCGTGCACCCGTTGTTCGGGGGAACCCGCCTGAAGGGCGGACATCGGAGTGCAAGGGCAGAGAGGCGCCCTTCTCCCGAGGGCGCAGTCTGGAGGTCGCGGATGTACCCTTACTTCGTCCCTTTACCTAACTTTTGTCATTGGTGTCGGCTGAGCGATAAGTTGCGGTTTATCGCAATCGATATGAAACTCGTAATTAACGTCCACGGTGGGATCGTACTGTTTCACAAGGGCGGGCGGACTCGGTGTGCAAGGGCATGACGCCCTTGTCGCCCGAGGTGAAATATGAAGGTCGTGTCTATGTGGAACGCTGAATCAGCGTTTTATTGCAAACTATTGGCCCGCCCTCACTTTTTCGGGGCTCAGTTTTGCTATTAGTACCAATCTTTGTCAATAGATGGCGCTAGGTGTCGATTACATCGCGCAAGTGTTTCAACTTTTCAGATTACATACAAGCCATCTAGCTGTATGTGAGTATCTCTTTATAAATACATATATTGGTTATTTTTTTATTATTTATAACAACAATGTAAACACAATCACTTTACTAAATCAAGACAAAGGACTAAACTAGTGTTTACATCAATGACAGATATATTCAACATGGTATTTTGTCTTCATAGCAATCCACCTCATTAAGCAGGATACGTAGCAATTTTTCGTTGCTACATTTTAATTCCTTGCAATATGGTAATATGACGTGTGTGAGTATTTTATGCTTTTAAGTACAATTTATTTACACGGTGTTCTTCGTTTTAACTTGCTACCAATAAATACTAGGCGATTAATTGGATAGTCCGCAATGTAGTTGCTATGCTAGCCAATAATCATTTATATTTCTAAATTACTGTAATGCAAATGTAAACAGTTAGCGATTACAGTTGAACGAGTCTAGTGGTTATCTTGCTATTATAATTGCATAACGATATTCCGCTTTTTATGAAGCGCTACGATATTTTTTTCATCCCTCTTTGAAATGACTTTGAGTCGACATTTAAAGCGCTCTATTAATATTCATGAGGTGGTTCGGACTACGTTGATCGTATTCCACGATTTGCTTACTTAATTCCAACTCCACCACAGATCTGTTTTTAATGACATCTCTAAAGGTGCTTTCGTATACAACAGTCTAGCGATTTATGGCTGAATGGAATACAAATGAGCGTGAGGCAAGTGGATAGCTCTTAATATTGCCAAGTCATAGAGGCTCGACACACTATGGTTTATTACCTCGTAAAGTAAGCTCGTGCCGCGAAAACGCATAACTTTGTATTAAGTTGCAATTTCTTTGTCGAGATCGTCAATCGTATTTATTGCAGATGAGGCGTCGATACTCGCAATACACATTTAACTAGTTTTCCAATATTTTCACTTCCCATGTGAAGGTTCTCGCTAACCCATTCTGTTTAACGCTTGTCTTAACCCCTTTAGTGGTCATAAAGCAGTGAAACAGATCTGTGATTCATACGTGATCCATTTCAAGGAACACAGAACATGTTAGGGGTGAGTCCTTTGTTATATAAATCAGGTTGCGAAGGCGTGCAAAATACAAGGATGGAGGATATATTGTGTATTGTGCGAATGAAATACTGGGAGAGAGAAATTTCAGCGCAAAATGGAAATTAATGTTATGTTGTTCTTACCATAATTGTAGAGTATATAAACCAATAGATGACTATAGTCACCAAGAAAATTGACGTTATACGTTACGCCATCTGATGAATTTTGCATTTGTTGAAAGCAGATGTTAGTATGCCCTGATTTTTTTTTATAATAAGCGTTTGCCGCCGCCCATATACACTGCAACGCCAGCTGATTCATAAGTGCACTGCCAACCCCATTTCTGCCCGATTGGGCCTCCGATACCCTCATTCACTCGGCGAAAAACAACGCAACGCAGGCGCAGGTTCACGCTGGTTTTCTGCGTGTCAAATAATTTAAAACTTTTGTATTAGTAAACATAGAAATGTTTTGTTGATAATAAAATCTGTACGTCACCACAACCTGAAAATTGAGAGGAGAAATCGACGGCCAAGTCATGGTTTGTAATAAATCTTCTGTGCTATAAATAAGAGATCCGCGTTAAATGGCGGAGGCGTGACAAACATCGTTTAGTGAACGTTGCAGACCAAAGAGACTATAACGAATGTGACCACACGTTACTTTATGAAAGAGACGGTCCCAATTTTTGGTTGTCTGTCCCGGTATCTCAATGACGCAAAAATGTTCGCGCCAAATTTTGGCGTCCAGATCGTCATTTGTTTTTGTTAATAAAAAGAAATATTTTTCAGTAAGAAATTACAAATTTGATTCCGACAAAATAAATAAAATTGTGAACGTACGCAAGCTGTTGTTTCATTGACAGATTCAATAAAGTTTTTTTTATGAGCGATTACCGCCGCTCATAGACACCTGCAACACCAGTGGTGTCACAAGTGCGCTGCTTACCTTTTAACCCGCCTTCCAATGGATTGGGCCCCGGTACCCTCACGCAGCGAGACGCAGCGCATGCACTGCTTCACGCCGGTTTTCTATGAGGACGTGGTATTACTCCAGTCGAGCCGGCCCATTAATGCCAAAGCGTGGCTCTCCCACTGTTAAAGTTAAGATAAATGACAAAATAAAACTTAAAACAGGTGTCCTGTTTAAAGTAAAAAAAATGGTCACGTTAACCATAACGCGGGTCGACACTGGCGCAGTGAAAGTGCAGGCTTGAGCGGCGCCAATCAAAATCGCATTAACCGCGGCGCTTGCGCATCTTGGTAGTGATGTTTTAGTGTCCGTTACTACTTCTATTGTGCGAAGTATCGATAAATAAACATTTATCGATACTTCGCACAATAGTTTTTTTTTACACTATAGCGGGCAAACGAGCAGACGGCTCACCTGATGGTAAGTGATCACCGCCGCCCATGGACACCTGCAACACCAGATCATATCGATTACTTGCAAGATATTTGTAAGTAATCGATATGATTGGAGGTAGTCAGTTAGGGGTTTTCAATATTTTAAAGCTCCCAATTGTTGTTAAAGCTTTTTACATTATATTGTAAAGTCTTTTATGCTGACATCAGACAGGACAACAAAACGAATGGACGTGACCTTCTTCATAATAATTTACATACAAGTATGCTCATTGACATAAAATATACTAAAAGATACCAAAAATAGGTCCACTGCCTCACCTGATTTAAGGCTACGAGGTCTAAGGTGGAACATGAGAAGAACACAGCGGCTGATAAATTTAAGTGTATTCTTCACAGCTTGCAGGAAGCTGGTGGCTCATCATAGCCAAGCCGACCCTTTACTATGAGAATATACCTGTCGCATCCAAACAAAGGTGACACATAGCGCTTATGAAAGAGAGGGGAACTCCGTTTCGATCGTAAAGTTTGGTTTGTTTTAGGCTCTCTGCTTACATCATCGCCATCATCATCGCATTCTGAGCGTGTTCTCACGCCGCAATTTTCACCCGACCAATCGTACTCTTTTTTTTCGACGTTGGACCGTTTACGGAGTCTCAGTTTGCGTTTTATCCGCAAATCATCGTATGCTCCATACATTTATATGTTACCGGCAATATGTATAATTCAGGCATTATCTATATTCCTAGATAATGTATAGAATGCCTGGTGCGATTAGGCAATATAATATGTATTGAATATCATTGTCCATTACACTCTTTAAATGCTTTACTTACTTACTTGACCTTGTCAATGTATAACAACGCTTTGGGATTGTATAAGATACCTTCTATTTCACCAGCGATCTGTAAAAGAAATTGAACTTATTAGCGTATATTTATCAGAGGTAATCGGTAGCGACCGGTGAAGCGCCAGAAGGAGGAAGAACTGGTGGCCAAAGATTTTAAAACAATGTTAGGTTAGGCGTAGTTACGACAAACTACGAGTAAGTAGTAATAGTTCAATGCTTTTACATACATTGCCGAGTGCGAATTAGGTATTATGTAGAATGCCCAGGCAAAGTATAAAATGAATAATAATTATATTAACGTCTAGGCAATGTAATAACATTGCCTAGACGTTTTAGTCACTCTATGCATTGCCCAGGCATTGTATAAAATGCCAGATAATGTAGATTGTCGGTATCATATATAATAATAATGACCATTGTTCGGTGATCTCCATGAGCAACACAAATTGTGAGTATTTTCAAGTGACTTTTTTCCTCAGCTTTTTGTACGCTTTAAAATGAGTGCAAAAATATCATACATAACATTCTTGAGAATGGCGTCATGAGATATTTTTGATTTCGATAACTCACATCTATAGATTGCAATGTAAATAAAAAAAAAATGTTTACAGTAAGATTAAGAATCTAGACTAGATAGACTAAGAAAAATGCAGACAAGGTTTTATACATTAACGTTTTATGTTAGATAAATGGCAAAAAAAAAAACGAAATTACCGTTTGCCTAATTACTTACAAGGAACTCTACCTACCATCATTGGCATGTAAACGACATTTATACTTTCATGATAATGACACAGCTTGTTAGTTAAATAAAAAATGGATATGAGCGAACCCATACTTACATACCTCAGATTCTTTACATTCACTACTTTTACATAAAGGATAATACAAACAGGGCTTCTTTGGTAGTATCAGAATATAATATGCCAAAAAGTTTTGGTGTCGGTAAATAAAACATAATTCTTTCATAGTATCAGCCTATATGGCCCACCGCAGGGCAAATGTCTCCATCATCGCTACTATGATTGGATTAGGTTTAATCACCACGCTAGATTTTTTATTTTTCTCATAGATGAGGATAAAAATTATGCCTTTCTAAAAGTTTTTCATGTTTTTAATGGGACTTATATAAACGTTTTTTCGATTTTGTAGGTTGTTTTATAACGCGTCTTGGATTTTAGGGGAACAATTGGTTTTGAAACACGGAGTTGCCATGTTTTATAACCAATTAGGGGTTTCCATACCCAATGACATAAGCGGCAGTGGCGCCTTCAATTAATTTCGCGCCTTAATTGACACAAAACATACGTCTTTTAAAATTGAAGTTATCGTAACATGCAGCTAAAAACTAACTAGTTTTATTCTTAGGATAGGAACGATTATTTCCATTCTCCTTTGGTAGGTAGTTACAGAACCCTAAAACAAATGCACGTTGTTATGCAAAAACATGTGCTTCATATGCATTTAACGATTGAATAGTTAACACGTCGCGTAGTTATCGAGTTAGTTGCGCCGGCGCCGCCTGCAAGCGGAAACGCAACGTGCACATTCACCGGAAGGCACCGTAACAGTAAATGCAAATAAGGCAATTTTTATTTAAATTCTCGCATTTAAAACTCGTTCGCGGTTAGTTTTGCAAAATGAACAGCCATTGTTCACGAGTTTTACCCCTTGTCGACCCACTGACCGAACATCTGCGACCTTCGGTATCTGTGTCACTTGCTCAGCGTTACCTATGCGTGTTTACATACAAACGCGTTAAACTACAGTTACCCTATACGAAAACAAATGTCAGATAGGGAATGCCTTAGAAAAGATGACTGTGGAAAAGGCACAGTAGAAATCTACTAATACAGTAGCGGTTGAGAATTTCATAGCGCAATCTGCATTCGTTAACGGTAAGAGATTAATCGTAAAACTGATTAAAATACCAAAAAATGTTCTTCACAGTGAAAATAAGTTGTTTATTGTAATATATTCCAAAGATGTCCAAATACAGACATGTATAAGTTTCTCAAATGGAAAGCGAAATCCAAGAGACAACATATCGTTGAAGTTAATCCTTATTTACGCACTCGTATATTTTTAAGTACAAAATGAAATGAAATGGAAAGTGAAATTTTGTCCGCTTTCGCACGTAATGGGTAATGTATTTGCGATATCCTGCGACAAATTATGATGCCAACGCTAAAAATATTTTAGCATATTGTTGTGGTAATGGTATTGAAAGTTGGGGCGTTACGAAGTTATCCGCCTGACTTATTAATTCATTTGTTTGAAAAAATAAAAAATGTGTAATGAAATGGTATACAAATATGTAGGCCTAATTACAAGTTATGCTTACATAAGCAAAAGTAAAGGTTCCAAAACGTTTGACTTCACGATCATATTCTAATCTCGACACGGTTCACTGCGGCGCCAGTATCGTCTTGAACCTCCAATTAATAACTTTCCACATTTCGAAACTATAATGAGGCGCTGTCGTAATAACTGCCATAACTCGTAACAGGCGCTTAGGCGGGTAACGCATCCATTCGAGAGTGAGAGTGGATAGAAAATTGATTTTGTCTTAGCACGCGACTGGCTGGGGTCAACGAATCGGCTGATCACTTTCTCTGATGTTGGCAAGCTGATATACAGTGACGTGTTCCTCTTAGAGCACCCGCAACGGCACCTGAGCGTGGGGCACCTGCGGTATTCACGCAACTGACTGGGGTCAGTGAATCGGCTGATCATTTACTCTGATGTTAGTGAGCTGATACAAAGGGACGTATTCCTATTAGAGCTCCCGCGGTGGCACCTGCGGTATTCACGCAACTGACTGGGGTCAATGAATCGGCTGATCATTTACTCTGATGTTGGCGAGTTGATACACAGTAACGTATTCCTGTTAGAGCACCCGCCGTGGCACCTGAGTGTGCGACATGCGGTATTCATACGACTGGCTGGGGTTAACGATTGGGCTCATCACTTTCTCTGATGTTGGCGACCTGATTCACAGTGACACAAACTTGTGAAAAAAAGAAATAGGCACCCACCATTCGCTTAAACAGGTGATGGTGCCACGATGCGGTGCTCTAACAATAATAACTACGTCCGCTTTGTGTTCTGTCCATCAAACTTGTCCGCGTTATCTCATCGGTTGATGCGGGGGCTCGGACAAGAAGAGTTATAAAACCTCTCGTAATATCTGAACGACTTTATCTGCCTGATCTGTATCTGTTACCTACATGGTTTGGTACAGTTGATTTCTTATCAGGAACAAATTAACTGTACCTAATTGCTTTACTACAACTTTACTTTGGATAGTGGACGTCTGTAGCTCCGTTCGCGCGAAGTTTGGTATGCCACTAAAATGATAAGTATTATAGTTGTGCTAATAATTACATACTGTTTGGGTACTCAGTGATATGTGTTAAATAAAATTATTCTTAAGTTGGTATGTTTTCAAGCAGCAATTTTGATAATATGATTCAGTCAGTTCAGACATTGTTTTTTCTGTTGACCGCATCGCAAGTTTTGATTACATGTTTACAAACACTCTTGAAATTCATACGTGTGCAATAGCCAATACCTTATAACAATAAACAATGATGGCCGTGTTCGAGGAGTCATCGGCTCCGCACTTTCGATACTCGGCCGAGATGAAACTTTCGCCGTGTAGCGTGAATATGCTAAACGGTTGCGCACGCATTAATTGTTTGTACATGTGTACTATGAATAGGCAAAGAGGCCGAAAACATGTTTTATTTATTCGATTGTATTTACGCACAATATGAAGAAAGCCAGGAGCATGAAATAGGTAGCTCCTGCGAGAGTCGCTCCAGTGGAAAATAATTCGTACATGGAAACATTTCCTTGGTTCTACGTTAGACAAGCCGAGCCGCTCTGCTCGGCTGTCAAATGTATCTACACGCGAGTGATATTACTGTAGGCTCCATAGAAATAAAAGCCTAACAGTAATCAATCGCTCGAAAATCATTTTTGTTCGTTAAAAACCCGTCAATTGATGAGCATAGTTGAGCATGATTTAAGCACTCGTAGTCGGGCCCCACACTACATGAATTTTGGCTCCGCTCATGCTGGTTTACGCTGGACGAGCCGAGTACGTAACGAGCGGCCTACAATAATCACTCTCCTCTCACATGGCCTCACTATGTTTGCGCGCGTTTATTATGGTTAAATAACACGGATGTTCGCGCTGCGTCAGCTCTTCCAACTTCTCTTCTTCTTGGTTCAGTGAACGCACGTATTTTTGTGCACCACACTGGTCTTGTCTCAGCGTTGACCTTTAAGATTTTACATGTCAAATCACTGGCTATATTCATACTGTGATTTTTAGCCAAAGTCATTCGCTCATACTCACGAAGTGAAAAGGGTTTTTTTGTCATTTGAATACCAAACTATCAATATGCTAATGTTAAAAACAGAAAGTATAAACTTTGATAATTTCCAAATATAGGGAGCTAGTACGTGGGAATTCCGTAAAATGCGGAAAATTAAGACACTTCCATTTATTTGTTACAGGCGGGCACAATAATGATTACTTAGTCTTAGTTGAATTCTTGAAGGTCCTTAAAAAATAAACACGAGTAGTTCAATTCTTGAAGGTCCTAAAAAATAAACATGAATTAGTTGGACCACTTATTACATGGCTGGACCGATTTCAATCGGTACAAAGTACGTCGGAAGTGCTTAGTAAGTATACTTATTGTTATTAGAATGACAAAAAATAGGACGTTTAAATTATTATGTACGAATACATTTGCTGTGTATTCTTGTTATGAGAATTACCAACGCATTTTTTCGAAAAACTCATGTTTCTTTATATTAATATTATAAACGTGAAAGCTTTGTATTTATACAAAGCAATATATCTTTGGATTTCTTCGAATGGATCGTCATAAAATATATCATTCGCAGACAGTCGTTGAGAACTGACGCCGTAAATCCTCAACATGAGCATGAATAAAAAGTTTTCCTGAATTTTACTTTTTGACGGTATACAGTGCACTTTTTATGTAAAGATTTGTATAAAAATGTCCGTCTATTTGTGCAGGGCGATCACGTTTTGTGATAAAGTTGAAACCTCTTGTTGTGGAACCTTGAAAGTCTGCAAGGCTTAATATCTTTTAACTTCCAAGGAAAAATATAAGGCTTTATCCAGGCAAATCTTAAATTGTTCGCCTGACTAGTTTGAGCATGTGACATGAATGTCAAAGGCCGTTTTACTTCACTAAGGCATGAAAATAACGATGCAACAGATCGTTTGGAATGTGCGCACATCAGGATATAGGACACAGAAGCTCGGTTTCTTCTTTCATCGTAGTCAGATAATGTTAGCACATTTTACAGCTAAATTGACACATTTAAAAAAACGATGACCTAAGATATCTTAAAGACTTAGGGCCTGTTTCACAATACAAGGATAAGTTCTACGTTAACTAGGTATGTTACTTATTGCTACCATGAACACTGTGTGGTTTTGTGCAATCGTCTTTAAATCGTCTGGTGTTGCGGGTGTCCATGGGCGGCGGTAATCACTTGCCATCAGGTGATCCGTCTGTTCGTCTGCCCCCTATCTCATAAAAAATAAAAAAAAATAAAAAAATCGTGTCATGGAGCACCTGGTTTTGTACCCTTGTGTACCTTCAACGGCCAAGTCACTCAACATTTACTATAATAATAAATAAATCGCAGTAAGGAATCTTAGACTTGGCAAGTTGGCACGACTTTGTCTAGATTTCATTACTTTTAAGATTAGAAGATGCAGCTCCATCGAGACTTGGCTAGATTTTTACAAAATGTTTTTGGTGGGACGCTACTTATTGCTGTCATGAACACTGTTGTTGTGTGCATAGCTATGTAACCAATAAAATAAATGTATGCTTAGTATGTTCTGGGACTTTTTATCTGGAAGTTAGCATAAAATATGAGTGAGTTATCATAATTTAGCAAGCTAGTGCGAAATTAATGAAAGTACGAAATATATTTTTTCCTCCTTCTTTATTCTTAACTGACGTTTGAATTTTAGTCATAAACATAGTTGCAGTCGTAAACTACGCGGCTTAAGTGTTGTTACGACCTGTTATGTATGCGATATCACAGTTGGCGATTATCGAGAGAGCGGCCCGTGAATCACCAAGATCACTTTCACCGCCTGTGTAGCCTCAGCCATGCTCAGAGTTACCAATTCTCAGAAATGTTTACCACTAAAGCTGTAAAAAAACCCTCTATAATATACTAGCGACCGGTCCTCACCTCGCTTCGGGACTTAATTTTTGCTATTAGTTCCAAAGGGTACCAATAGATGGCGCTGGGTGTCGATCACATGTCGTCTATTCGGGTTACCTATAAGCCTTGTTGTTAATAAATAAATATTGTATCTACTATATTTATTTTATACACAGTCACAATTTATTTAGTAAACTATTTAAATTTTATTGGTGAAGCCCTTTCATTAGCTTTTAAAATATTCATTCTAACTTCCACCGGATTAAAACAGCTGTTAGTTTTCCAAATAAAATAAAAAACCCTTTAACTTCCTAGGAAATCGATGAACTAACGATCGGATTGTTTTACGGTGACATATTTTTTAATAATTCGTGACCGATCGCCTACTTAGACTACAAGTACTTATTTTATTATTTTGATTTACTTCTTAGTCAGGTCATTCCTTGATGAGGTTTACTTAAAAAAATATTGTCCTCACTGATAATCGTCCTTTATGTAACCATTTACTTTTTTTAAACACTGGTCACCCGCGCTCACTTCGTTTCGGAACAATAGTTCCAGTTTGTACCGATAGATGGCGTTAGGCGTCGATTAGATTGCACTAATGTTTCGCCTTTACTGTTTGCAAAATCAAAGTAAAATATACAAATATAATAAAAGTAATAATAGAGTTTATATAGGTAATATAGGATTTACCTATTTATAAATAGTATAGATTTATTGATTTTCACCATACATTAATTTATACTCATCCTTACACTTTGTGAATATGGCGATGCTTGTAAGAAACATTGTAGTGAGTTTACTATTGTGACCAATATTTTATTCCCAGCGTCGTAATAAATTGCTTTGATAAATGCATACTAAAGACTTGGCAAGATTTCCAATGCTCCGGTTCTGTAGTATAATTTCCATATGATGAATGGCATACATTTAGCACTAGCAAAACTTATTTGGTGAAAACTCTCATATATACCTTCATCTCGCGGGGACTGTAAAAACTTTTGATTCGTTGTGTACCATAAATATGTACATTAAGCGACCATACATTCCTGTGAAAACAATTTACAGCGCAATAAAAGTTTTATTAATGCTGTTTGTAGAAATAATGCTGAAATATAAGTGAGGGAACATGTAGCATGTTTCAACACCTCCTCCTGATTAAAAGGATATTTGATTTTAACGAGCTCCATTTTATTGTTTCAGGTAAGTTCTCACCACCTTTTACGCTTCTGCGATGAACCCGGTAAGTGAGCTAAAAGCTTTACGAAGCACTTAATGACACTTAGCTAGCACGTAATGTGTATAAATTTATTTAATAAATGTTTAATAGTTATGGTTGCGATGCGCAATATAATGTTTAACGCCCTTACGCTGATAACCCTTCACAAATAAATATGACGCACAAAATACGCATGCCATTAAAAAGCGAACCACATCAAATATTTGCATTCGTTAACGCCGCTAGGAAAGTAAACAACGACCGGTTTAATTGTAAAGCAATTAGGGCTGTAAGCTTTCCGGTGCATCGACGCCGCGCCGGCGATAGTCGCGTGGCGCGCGAGGCACTCCCACTCGGCACCGCGCCGCGGCCGGCCCGCGCTCATTCACTCAGTCCTCTGCCGACTGCTCCGGCGGCTACACGCGCGCACCACGACTCGACTCAGATGTTAGTGTACGATTACGACATCGCGCCGCAACCCAGACTTTTACCGTGACAGTGAACTCAACTATTCCGAATATGGGTTAAACGACCCCTGCACCGTGATGAGTCCGGGCGAGCGTGCCGCTCTCGGGCGCCGCGAACCCGCTCGCCCTCAGTATGCCACCAACGCACCGGGATTCCCGCCACCCTACTATCCGCCCTATGGCGTGCCGCACCCGAACGCATGGCTCGGCGCGCCACTCATATCCATGGCAGGACGTGCACCGCAAACGGCTAGAAACACACCTGTTTCCAAAATGGCCATGCACGCCCAGGGTGCACCGCTCATCATACAAAACCGACACGATCGGCGAAAGTACACCGCGACACCGGAGCAGCGTAACCATCGTCCTCCTGGCCATACTGAGCACGTCGCCAGGGACAGGTGTGAGGCCCCTGAGGGAAATAGGCCTCGTAACCAGCAGCAACAATCACGCTCCACGCGAGGCGGACGCAACAACAACACGGATGCGGTCAGTGTCGCAAGCGACGAGAGTTCCGGCTCGACTAACTCAGAAACCATGTTGCCCAGGATTATAAAACCGCGAAAGCGACGCAAAAAGGACAGAAAACCTAATAATATTGCACATGACTTGTCAGCTGCTACTCTTGAACTCGGAGATGTTGACCATTGCACTGTTTCTGGGATTGGTGCCGCGGCACATAATATTTACGAAGAATCTTACAGCCGAGAAATTTCTTTGCCGTATCGCTTGGATGTGAAAGTGTTGGAGTATCCGGAACCGGTACCGGAGACTTATCGAGTGTCCGCTTTAGGAGAAGCTTTAGAAGCTACGCGTTTTGGCTTGGCAGAGGCTGTTTCTCCTGCCGAGTCCGCTGTGAGTTCGTGTCAGTGTCGCTACTGTGATCCTGTGGGACAAATCTGGGATGCCGATTCGATTGCTGATCTATTGGATGAAAATTCTAGTGGAGACTTTGCTCCCACTAAGCTCGAAGATTCCATGAAAGTTGTTGGGTCAATGGGAAGACGAGGGGCCGACACTACGTTGCGGCGCAGCTGGAGTGATCCCTCGTCTCGGGTACCTGAGCGGCGTGAAGTGAGCAGCAATGATGCATATTCTGCTCCAAACTTATACTCATTATTCCCACCCGCGAGACGAACCAGTTCCCCGGAACCTCGATCGCCGCTTGCCTTGGAAATATCTTCAGAAATTGTCACCTCAATGAACGGCCATCGTGACCTGGAAATCAAGTTATTTTCGACCTCGCCTTCGGCTACGAACTCCGACCGCCGCTCCTTCTTTGCAGATAAAAGTGAAAGTGCCGTGAACAGATGTATAACCGCGAGCTATGATAATAAAGTGAACAGTGCGGTGAACAGTGACAAAGTTAAATCAGTTGCTAAAACGGATGTCAAAAAGAGTGAGGATGTGACCGAATCGGGATGTTCTACGGCGTTCGTAGTCGGCGAACCTGCACGCAACGTTTGTGATTTAGCTTTAGTTACTGTCTGAGACCTTTGTGATCGAGCTACGCGTATATGTGTGGAACCATTGAGTCATCGGTCTACCCAAGGGTCTCTGCGCTCGCCATTTGAGCTGGACTCAAATTGTCTCAGCGAGGCATTAAAGGAGCGTCTCCCAGCGACCCTTTAAAATTCATTGAAAGATCTCCGAATCGGTTTCCTGTAGATTCTATAATTAATTTATTGTTAACAATAGCGTAGGAAACTGACGGTGAGCTTTATCTGGAGAAACAAAAAAGATTTGCCATTTATCAATATCCTTAAAACCACGGCCATGTTTGTACGAGTATTTAGGTAGAAATTCTAAAAGCAAGTTTCGCAAGTTAACGCCATTTTTGGCGTTAATATTCAACCTCTAAACTAGAGAGAACATGAAATATTTGGTGCAGTAGTAGTAGTGTTTAGTTTCGAAACTTGAGCTTTGAGATTGTGCTAGCGAGCCGTGTTTATCTACAAATCTGGTGTAGAACTGGCTGTGCAATTAGCGTTTCACACTACTGACACGGTTCTCGCGGCTGCGGTAGCAGCGCGCTCGCTATTGCGGTTTCCCGTGGTTTTCTCCGCGCGCTCCGTTCCGGGTGGCGCCTCCTGCGCCGGCGCACCTTTTTATGTCACTAATAATCAAACCAATCTCAATAACTCTTAGCTCATTGTTAAAAATGTATCTCAACATATATGAGCGATCGAAATTTTTGTTGAACTCTTAAAACCTTATCAATATTGTAATGCAATTTCCAAAACATATTCGTCATGTTTATGACTTTAACTGCGTAAAGATTAAATTTCATGTGAAACGTTACATTTCGTAATAAGTAGGAAAATTATATTGCTCTTGTTTTACATGGCTGACATATTTATATTACTACTTTAACATGGCTCTCAATATTCAAATCTATTCGCTTTAAATATTTTCTTTATTAATATTCGTTATAAAAAAATATTGAATCGTTACTATCACGGGTAATTCTATATTGTTCCTGCATTACGGGTGGTTATAATTTGTACCCATCAGACGCGTCACCGGTGCTTATGCAACAAGCATTGTAAATATAGAGCTATGATAAAAAGTTTGTCTGCGTTGCTTATCTTCGTTTATCAAATAAGCTCGTAGATACATCGGTCATTCACTCGTACATTTCAATAGAAAATAAATGTAGCACAACTATTATTACCTACGACGTTCACGTGTGCCACATTATTTTGTACTACGCATGCACTCATGAACACGATTTCCTTCAACTTTACATATAAAAACCATTACATAAATTATATTATTACTGCCGCTGTGGAATGATACCGTTTTGAAAGCAACGTTAAATTCATTGATAAATGGCGAATCCAATTCGTGTGTACTTTCTTATTTTATGTTTTTGTTTGAGCAAGGGTCCAACAGCTTACGTGATACCAGATAAAGTTCCATAATGTAGATAATGTGAATATAACTAAGTTATTCATGGGCGTACAGTCGTACTGTCTCTATCGTTGGGTTTTACACTCTACGAGCTGTTTCGATATTTCTTTTATTTCTGTGTTGTTTGCTTATATTGCTCGGCGCGTGCGTGGGACCTCATGATAAATTGTTTCTTGCTTTACTTTTTTCTCTACGACAGGCTCAGCGTAGACGAGGAGTTATTACTTGAGATTTTAATGCATATTGGTGGGGTCTCTGTCAAATGGTTTATTTATCGATGTCTAAATTATCATGCTTTAATAGCTGTTTAAATGAAGTTGGGCCTCCTTCGTCACATGTTTACTTTTAAGATAAAAGTAAGGGGGCGGTAGCTTCTTTATTGTATCGTTAATTAGTTATTTAACGATAAGTATGCCATTTCGTGGATAGGCTTTAGAAGCGATTTCGATGTGTGTTTTTGTGACTGTATGTGTAGATGTTATTCTCGACGTGCTGAGCCTGTGTCGAGTTGGGATTCTGAAAGGGCGTGGTGCCAGACGTTGTTGTAAAACTCAACGATACACCTCACTAATGTAAACAAATTAGGCTATGTCTAACATACTGAGTGAATGCATTTTATACATAAAGTGTAGGTTTAATATTTGTTTGTGTATGTCGTGAGGCATGAGTTACACGCTCGCACACTATTTTTGTACAATAAATACCGTGTCCTGACATTGGCGTTGTTTTATTTGATGTGGTATCGCCTTTTTGTGCTTTAGTTTCACGAATGAGTCATCATCCTGATTCTTTGAAGTTATATTATGACGTATTGGCTTAAAATCTTCAAATATGTTTTGTAAACAGACCCAAGGCGTTTACGTAACGAGTGAACGCTACTTTCTATTGTAGTCCAACAGCTGTTGGTTAGTTACGCATATACCATTGTGCTCTTGTTTACGGCGCTGCGGCGGCGCAAGCCACGGGAGGATCGCCGTCAGGAAATGTAAATCGACGCTGGGTTATGTAACCGTCGACCACAAATAAGAAAGTCACGTAATGTGAGAGTGACTTCTCGACAATCGGTTTTGGTGGAACATTTTATCTCGACTATAAATCATGTTACATTAGCATTTTACAAAGGAACAAGAATAGAGATAATTATTTTAATGCTTTAGGCATCGACATCGTAAGATAAGATCTCATTTTTTGTTAATTAGGAAACGCGTTTATAAATGAATTTATTAACGTTTTAGTTTAGGTGTATTTATTTCCTTAATTTTTATTACATGTTCCAAAACTATAGCTTGTATACTTTTTATGATCTATCCTAGTCGCACAAATATACATACACTTATTCTTAGTGCAAAATTTTAACATTGCCATCGCTATTGTCTCTTAAGTTATACCATTATGTTGACAATACAGCTACATATATAGACTAAGTCTTTATGTGTCTGCGAGTTCTTCACCACGAGCAAGGACGCCGTCTTGGTCAATGTCATGACTAATATTTGCCTCACTATTTTATGGCAGTTTCATGAAACTGCGCAGCTCTAAACCGACCTCTATTTCACTTTATACCATTTTGTGTGTGCCGTTTTACGAGTTTGTTTATGAATTTTCAGTTAGAATTAACAACTTAATCTTTACGACCGAATCGAATTTTCATGAAGGTATCTGTCGTCAAAACTTTTTCTCTATACAAATGCCTTCCAAAGGGAATGAATTTTAAACGTATTCATCAATTTCATGCCCTTTTCATATTCATATTTGAATACCAACTTAGACATTAAGGTATTTATAAATATTTGTATGGCATTTCAGATGAATATTGACCGGACTAATAAGTGAAATTGCATACAGGTTGACAAAAAAATTAAAGCGGTACCTAAGAAATCAGACGAAGTTTCTGGACAAAATCTATTTCGGTGTTACTTCCATTTCTTAACAATTATGTAATATACATAATTTATTATGCTGTTTGAAACATTTTTCTGGTTACCGCTCAATGTAGGTACGTGTGTAACACTAACGTGACACGAGATTGTGTAACAGTGACTTTTGCATGACCAAGTCGAAAGCGGTGCAACACGTTTCCCTAATGGACCACTGTTACGACACTGTGGACTGCATTTGCTCTCCCAGAATGTGCTTGTAAAATTTGACAGACAGATTTAATTGAATTTAATGTTGATTTATAAGAATAATATGCAAGTACATTTTTTTTAAGTTCTTGCCCTTGGCTTCATACTGAACCTTAGAACCTTATATTGAATTAAAATTTTCAATCACAGTTGAAAAGGTAATTTGACAGCTTGTGACGATGTCTCTACAAAAGGTCATGGATTCAGGGACAAGAAACTATCGGAATAGATAAAATAAACATCCCATACATTGACCTGACTCCGTACTAAGTAGCTTAAGCACTTGTGTGGATATCAGACAACTGAGGAAATACAAATATAATACTTATAATATAACACAAGTGTTCATCACAAGAAAGTATCGAAGTAAATAGTTTTACTAACTAGCTATTTCTTCGAGAACCATAAAACTTCAGAATTATCATCATCATATTCATTCGACATTGGCAAATAACCTCTGAAAGAGGTTAAGGTTGACATCTTAAAAAAATATATCCTCTGTATTCATTAACATGATAATTTGTATCTACCTATAGATTCAAATACCTCTTTAATTTATTTATTAAGGAAGCTCGTAAAATTAAGGCAGAAGGCGTAATATTTAGCGTATTCCGCGAGTTTATCTTTGCCGGCTCGTGCGCACGTGGAGTGCGACCTTGCACATACCAGACTATAGGAACCGCATTATTTTCCGAGTTACACTGGTAATAGACATGCGCAAATAGTTCACTCTAGTGAAAAGATTACTACAGTCCATATGTTTAGGCAAAAGCTGTATACGAGTAACTTATTTTGGAAGTTTATTTTTGCCGGAGCATTTCGTGGGACAAGGTGACTTATCAAACTTAAGGAAATGCATTATCTTTCGAATAACCACGCTACTAAGCAAGACTTGGTTATGCTTGACAGTTCATTGAATTTGATTGCAACATTTCATTTTTGAAAAAGCATACACGCATATAGTTCCGTAGCAGCAGTTTAGATTCATTGAATATTTTTTGTTTTGTGCAATCATTAAGTCCCTCTTTCACTGATGAAGTCCTGCTGAGTAAAAGTGACTTAATGATAATTTTAAGAGTAATTAATTTCTGAGTTATCACTCGGTTTGGTTACTTTATCACGAATTCTATTTGTTATATTTAATCTAATACTTCTTCAATTTATCTATACCTAGAGCAAGGAGAAGTATTTAGATTTAGTTGGGTCAAACATTGGTAGATATCTTGTTGAGAGAACCAGTTCAGTTGAATTATCAAGAACTACACAAGCGTGTACCTACTGTGAGCAAACAATGTAGTATCTAACACGCGTGAAATACGAACATACTGTGAACGTTTTACGACAGTTCCTTACTGATGAGGAATAGCGATTATCCTTCCTATCTCTAATTTAAGCCGCTGTTACTGTATTTTGTTGCCTATAAATCTAACGTTGAACATGTAGTTTTAAAAGGTGTCGGGTTTCGCATTGTCATCTGACAAAGTGTTAAGGTTTTATTGAAAATATAAAATTTTAATATTATGGTCGATAAAATGAGAAGAAGTAACCCTTTAAGTATACTTAGTGATTATGTAAAGACAGTACTAACTCTGAGCTACTATTGGAAAATTCATAGATGGATTGAGTGACACGCAAGTTTTTGTTTGCCAAACATGTAATAAAGTTTTACCTTCTATTGGAAGGGAAATCTTGAAGATATAACTATAAAGCATTTGATTAATATATTAGAATTTATCTCTGAATAAAGTAGTGTAACAGTCGTACTGTTGTTCTTTAAAGAGTTTACGATACCAACTGAACTTGCTTTGTTCCTTTCACAGGCTATAAAGTTGTCCTATAGTTGAGAATTCCATTACTAGTACGAGGCGGTAAGAGCATTACACACGGGCGCGCCCGTCGGTGCGGTTGCGATGCTGTGTCTTAGTGGAGCCGCTGCCTAAAATAAATACAAAAATGTGTGAAACAGATGAACGAGTTACCACTCTTCGTCGAAGATGCGACGCCGCTATAAGAACGTTGCGACGCGCCGCTGCCAAGGCTTAACTGGTAATGTGAAGTATGTCCACTAAGCAACATTTGATGCGCGACATTTCGCATTTTGAAAATCTGTTTAGTACATTGTTGACTGGCACGATGATGCATTTAGTAGTAACCCTGCCTCATACGCCAAAGATCGTGGATTCGATCCGCACCCTGAGCAAACATTAGTGTGATGATCACTTGTGTTTGTCCTGCGTCTGGGTGTTTTATATTCCTACTGTTGTCTGATAGCTGTAAAACAAGTGTTTAAGCTACTTAGTAATGTTTGAGATGTGGTATGCATTTATGTATTATTATTATTGTTTGTCTTTCTATCTTCCTACGGTCATGTTGGCAACCTAAATCGTTGTGCACGCCGAAATGCTGCTTAGGTACTTGTTTTATCGCCAGTGCGGATTACTTCCACCGTACCGCGTGGAATGGGTCTTAAGCTATGGATGTCGCTGTCAGTCGCAAGTTGCTAGAAGCCAGTATTTCTTAAAGCAGCCAGGGTTAGTTTTCTTCGCTAGGCGGGGTAGAAAGCCGGTTGGCTTCCGCTCGGAAGTTTCTCCCGGCTTTCACTCGACTGCGCCCGCACCCGAGATAGAACGCTCATGATTAGTATTATACAACTAAACTCCACGTTTGATTACATCGATTAATATCGTCGATATGATCTCTAGAGTCTTAATAACTACTACTGAATCCAATTTTTAATAACATTATTTGGAATGACTCAACTCAAAACATACAAAAAAAATTACTTTAAAAATAGGCATTGCTCATATTTTAACAAATAACAATGCAAGCGTGTAATTTGGCTCTCTGAAAGCCATGTTTTTGTTTCCCTGAAGACAAACAGCATTCACTTAAATATTCTAATTTAAACAGCGTATCTTCTGAATGCAGCACTTAGGTCGATGCTCGGGAGATGAAGATGCAAATCATTGTGTAGGGTTAAACGGAGAAAAACTTCGCATCGTTAATCGTAAAGGCAGTGTTAAATCACTCGTCTTAAAACGATTAATGTTTGATGTCCCGATGATTTATTCGGCAGTCCGACCTTTTACAACAAACATCGAAAAGTCAAAATAAGGTCGAGTGGAGTTATGAAAGCATTATTGTGAATTACCTTCGATTTAATGCAGAACCGACGCGCTCTCGGCCAGTGCTGCTACCAAATTTTATTGTAGCGAACAATAATTTAATTTGGTACTGGGTGCCCTGTGAAAAAGTGTTAAATTGTTTAGAACTTTTACAAATAGGACTGTCAGCCAATTTAAGACTAGAGAAAGATTTTTGGATTGAAATTCTGTAGAATTTAATTAGCAATGTCATTCTGGGGACCAATAAAAGCACTCCCTGATCAAAAAACCTGTGTAATTAAATAAATTTACCATTTGTAACTTTCCAAAGAGCTACTCGTGTAGTTTATTGATAGCATCATAGTCCATGATAGCAAAATAGAGCTAAAAAGGAAGGCCAGGTGCTTAAGGTATAGACAATTTTAATAAGTCTAACGCAAGATTGCACTTTCCCAAGAGTGCAATATTGGCAACACTGATCTCGACTCGAGCTCCATAAACTTTAAACAACATTTGTAACGCCTGACGCCGTCAAAGCTGCCGTGGATTATAAACTTACGCCGATGGTTATTATTATGGTTATCCCGATGATGCGCAAATTGTATTGTGCTCGATTATTGCACCTCTCTGTCGTTTATTAACGATTCTGTTAACTCATCTAATGAAGTATTCAGACCTGTACGTCATGAGAGCTCGTCGCATGGAATCTGGTCCGGTTATAATAACAAATCATTCGCTACTATTGTGCCACGATTATTAAGAATTATATACTGTAACATCAATATTAAACGTTATTGATATTTTATATCGAGTAGTAATAACTTTGCCCTGTGATTGTAATTTATACTGTTTTCTACTTTTATGTATTCACAAGACGATTAATGTGATAATGTTGCGCTCGTATTTCTATTTTTGATTTATATGTGACTGGATGCCCTGTTTGTCTAGTAGTTTAAGTACCATACCGTGATATCAGGGAACTGGGCTCGATGCCCAGGTGGATCAAAATAGTACGTTTTGAATTTTTCGAACATAGCTCGGGTTTGTGATCAGTGATCACTATTCTAGCATTTTTCAAGCGTGTTGATTAAGCCGAATTCCTTAATAGTTTAGCAATGTCTTGATTTCTACGATGCAGGCCTTTGCCCTGCAGTGTATAGGTTGATACTTTTAACTTTTATGTGACTGGAGTTAGTCGACGTGAGACGTGCTCCGTGTTAGGGCTTTATGTTCACATAAATAAGTTAGCTTGCGAACATTTTAACATAAAAAGTGGCATATTTACATAGCCCTGCTAGAAATACAGAAGAGATGAAAATCGCTCGACTTAAACTTACATACCCTTAATATTAAAAGGATGTTTCTCTAATCACTATACTATGCTATTAAATATGAAGCTCGTTTCCTTTTTTCTTATTTATTTATATTATTAGAAAAACATCAAAGCTGCTTCGGACCGATCTCATTGGGGCAACGTTATCTTTGATTTCTATCGAGAAACAAGATTTGTCGCTTCTCTCCTATTTCACGCTATCACTTCGAAATCATAATTTACGAGCTCTCTATAAATATCATTAGCCAGACGTATCTATGTTTGCGGTTATAAATTAAACGAGCATCGAGGTCGAACTCGTCCCTGTTTCTTCGGTATCCTGTCTACGTTACACAGTACAGCATGAAGATAACCAGTATTAATATATAAAACGTTTCGAAAAGCGCCGCTCCAGCGGTCCTGTACCTAAACGGACTCTTAAGATTTGCCAAAACGATGCGTCGAAATTTTTCTATTTACGCTTGTGTCATATTTAATACGGACGTCCTCGCTGAGACAGCCTTCCCAGCTAGAGTAGGTACAGCGAACGTTTGAATCAACTTATTGTCCCTACTCTGATTTTACCTCAGCGTTGACCCCTTCTTACAGTGTCGTTGACCGCTTGTCATTTAATTATAATACTGTGGTGGTTACTATCAAGCTCCACTTTCCAAATGTTAGCTCATGTGGGTCACTGTGCAACTCTGATTTTGATAAGTGCCGTGTTATCTATGTTAACCTCATTGATCTTACCTGTCACACATTTTATTTGTCTGCTTGCCTAACACTCGCATTCATTGGTCTAGTGAAGGGTCAATGCACTCACGCGTATAAATTATTTAGTTCCTTTTTATTAATTTAACGAAAAGCCGACAAATTGTTTTGATTTTGCGCTGTGCATACAAACCTTCCACAAAGTTACCTGCGTTTCCGCAGACGAGTGTGCTAAGCTCAACTAAGTGGGCCGTCTAAAGTGTTTAGTGTTTCCATTGAATCAGCGTAAAAATGCGTCATCATGTATAGTCTTAGCCGTGTAGTTGGCTGAAGTTGAGCCGTGCGGGGCTGGGATAAATTCCACAAGAGGCTGAAGTTAAGCCGTACGGGGCTGCGAATACGTTTCTATTGCTCTTAGTCTTGACTAAAAGATTAGCGCCGCTACTTTTCCCCGTCCGTTACTTTTTTTTATTAAATCTATACTCAATACTTTGTTGCTAAATATCTCGGTCAATTGATGATAATTTAGTGCTGAAAATGCTCTACTTACTAACTTAAGTGCAATATATTTCCTCATGTCGCTAAAACAATAATCAAAGCAAAAAATATCTCAAGAATAAATTAGTAACATGACTTTCAAATTCATCTAGAGACCAGACTGCAAACAGGCGCATGATCATGACGTCACCTGTTTCAGCGTCTTACTAATTCAGACGCAAAAAAACTATGCGGGGTTTCTAATTTTAGACACTCTTGTTTTTATTTTTTCTTATCGATATTTTGAATGAAATTGTTTCTGATTACAAAGAAGAAGCACTCCCCCGTCAACATTATCATTGTCGTAACTTTGTCATTCCCTTTCGGACGAAATCGGTGCCCAGAGCCTGGGATCGGATTTTTTGCTATGACTCCTACACTAGCGTCTTTAATGATGTTGGTGCGAGCGTCAGCACCTATGTTATCCCTCACAGTTTACCCCTTTTTGACGAGTCTTGGTGGTGTTGGAGGTATAAACGCATAATTTCACTGTCCAACAGTTCATCTTCTTTAGAGAGTTGCTTACACGGTAGTTTTGCGTAACTCCACATATCCTATCCTATCTTATCAAATTCATTTCATCTCATGCTGATGCCGCTCAAGTTCAGGGCAGGTCTCACTGCTAATATAGGTATACTAGGACAGGCAGAACCTATTCTAATGATATAAAAGACCGTCATGTTAGTGATAAAAACCTTATGACGCGGCATAGCCGATGGATAAGATGTTAACAAACATTTTTAATTGCAATCTATAAGAGAGATGGCTTAATGTGAAAAAAATAGTAAGTGCGGTATTTTTTGCTAATATTTGTAAGAATACTTATTATTAGAAAATTATGTTTATTCTTTGGTGGAAATGTATATTTTCAGCCGTGCTCCCGAATTTATTAGATGGTTAAAAAGCTAGGTATTTTATACCTACAAATAAATATAATATTTTACTTTTATCTTTCGAAAAATTGTCAGACACTAAAATTATACCTAATGTAAAATATAACTTACTAATCAAGACTATTCTTCAATTATGTTACTATTTCCGACCAAATATGCCCCATAAGTTGTATGACTTACATCTTTGGCGCTAAGGTCGCATCATCGCGGTTTCATAATTTTCACCGAGTGATTTTCTATGGAGTAAAGACCCGAGCCAATAAAGCGAGTCGCGAGAGAAAGCCGATGTAGTAGTATTGCGTTTCCCGATGTTCTTGCACCTAGCCGATGTCGTGTTTAATTTACGAGCTGAAGCGAAATCTAGAAAATGTACAAAATATATTTACTACTACAAAAATGAGCGATCACTTATACTGACAAGGTTATTTGGATATCAATATCCTGAATAATGACTTTAGCCTTCAAATGCAACAACTTATTGTAAGTTTGAATAGGATCAAAAAGATAGCAAAAAAATACTTGCATACACTGACTCAACACAAGATTTTGTATGAACATGCGAAATATTTATGTGAGATTGCAATATTGGGTATATTACAAAAATACACAAATAAAATATACAAAAAAATATTACGAGAATATTTGAGCACTAAAATTTGTTACTAGGAAGGGACTTTTTTTTCCAAGTAAACCTGTATCTAATAGGGACCTTGAAATATGTGTTTATATTCAGAAGTCCTGCACTGAGATTTTTAAACGTACTGACAGGCACACGTTAATGTATATAATTCTGTCAGATTTCTTCAATCTATTCTCACCTTAATGTCAATCAATTTGATTCCATGATTCTGTGGGTAACTGTGAAACAAGCCGCATCGGCTGATGCAATCCAAAGATTTTAATTAGTATCTAGTGGTTTTTAGTGTACAAATTTGGTGTTACTTTGTGCAGTGAAGTGCCGCAGGGTGATATTAATATAAGAATCATTGAATTGTGTCGTTTTTAACACTGCTATTGTGTGTCGAGTGAGTTGTCACGTGAACAACTCGCTTTGACCTAATAGAGTCTTAAAACCTACGGCTTTGTTAAAAATAGTCTCCACAGAATCCTTAGGACATTAAAACGCTAAACACCGGCGTTTTATTGAGTGACTGTGACTACGACTGTTGACTACATTTTATCAACCTACTAATCTATCCACCTACTATAATCCACCTATGGGGATTACTTGAAGAAAAAAGTTCAGTTAATTTTTTGATCTGACATGCTAAGAAGGGACTTCATAACTTCGGTATTATAACGACGAATCATAAAATTACAATTTAATATAGATTAGAATTACATTTTTGGTGCACTGTTACTTTTAGCAATACCATTGTGTCGTTAAACGTCAGTTTGAACCAATAGATGGCTTTGTATGCCAATTACTGTTTCGCTTTTTCAGTTTACATATAAGTAGTTATAAATAGAATTTACGCCTTTGTATATAGTATTTAATGTCTTAATTTACCGCAAATTGCTCTTGTAGTGAGTTGGTATGAAGTTACTTACACCACGGTCTATCTCACGCAGCGTCACCGGTCGCGCCCGCCGCGAGCCGGTGAGAAAGTTGTGCGGCTGCTCTCTCGGCGCGATTGATTCGGTCGCGCCTGTCGCCACCGCCTGAGACTGATTAATAACACCACGCTGCTAATGAAGTCCAGACAGAACGACTGGTGACCGTGAAACTTAGGTGTTCGAAAAATAACCGAATTCACAATTAATAGACAAGGTCTGCTCTAGCTAACGGTGATATCGAGAGGTGACAGACATCGTAACGTGTCCCTCCTATAAATGTTTCGAATAGTCTGTCTCGGTTACCTACGCGCGTAAGTGTTAGCACGTGATGCTAGTGTCTAAATATTTTGTGGTGTCGCTTATGACAAGCACGCTATCCAATGTACCATTTTCATAAATATTTATACTTCTGGTTAAGTAAAAAGGACTTATCCGATCTTACTCAGTGATCCGTAGTGGACTTTGGCCTCCGACATAAGACGCCATGACTCCCAATTCTAATCTACATCCTAAGCAGATCCTTCCTCACTTCGTCCCTCCAGCGTGAGCTTAGTCTAATTGCAGATTCTCCACAATTTGAGATAAGTCGAGCAAAAAAGCGTCACGGCCGCACCATCCTTTTCTCGAAGCAGTTCAGGCCATTTTCAAACCCCCCTTTAACTACATTGTGCGTGAAATTAGAAAAAACTAGGAATCTACAAACATGTTATTGTATAAAAACAACAACATACTTGTAAAAAAACAAATCTCGAAATGTTATCTAGTTCAGTTTGTTACAACAAAGGCGATTAAGAGGTAGTTTTGATTAATTAGTATTCTATCCCAAAAGATTGATGTTAATGATGATATTCTGAGGAAAACTTTCGGCTTGCAGCGTGAAATAAAAAATGCAGTGCATATGAAGGACAAAGAAGTTTCCAATTTAATTAACACGCTCTTCCGTCACCGGGGAGTTTCCACTACTCCATTAGTTGATTACACCGTGCTCTAGATTATATGCCAAAATGCGCGAGTTCCGCAACTACGTACGTACATACAGATTTATAGATCTGTTAACATGGTTTATTACTTTATACGGGTTTGAGCAAAACTACTTTTTGAATAGTAAAACGTCTCTTTAAATGGGCTGTAATAATTATGATATATTTTGTAGCTTAGCTTCTTATATGTGCTGAAAATCGTAATACATACCAAGGAAATCTAATTGGCATCCTCTTGATATTTTCCAAGTTCTTCTTATTTTTTAAATAAATTCTCATGTTTTGAAACAAAAGGTTTGCTGCGTGATTTCGACATTAAGAGCAGTCTAAGTTTACAAATCTCTTTTTTCTGAAATCTGACGGCCCAATAACTCATTCCCTACTTAATATTCGAGATAATAAGATCGAGGGTTATCGGTTACCAGACAGACTTCCTAATGTGCGCTCTAAAACTTTTGAGTGCCCCGTTTCCGTATAACAATTTTCCTTAGTTCAGTGAGATAACGCTATCAAATATTTTTGTTTTTGTGC